>JADMLD010001589.1:0-31920 GCA_017589585.1 Phylloscopus whistleri | reverse complement strand
CCCACACATGATCCCCTCAGACACCAAAGGCTGATGAGGAGCTGAGAGAGATGAAAAACCTCCAACTGCTTCTGTTTCAAAAGTGCTTTTGATCTCCACCTGGGGTGGTTTTATCAAAGCAGGAACACCCAGAACCTCAAGAGCTTCTTCCCTCTCCACGTGGGTCATGGATGTGCCCAAAACTTGGAGCTGTCACAGGAGGGAAGGACTGGGGGGGGGAAGCTGCCCTAAAAAACCTGGAAAAATGAGCCAGGCCACCAGTGGGGAGCTGGAATTGGGACCTCTGGCTCACACAGAGGGGTTTTTTATTCAGCACATCCTGAGAAGGGGGAAAAACAGGGCAGGGAGGACCAGGATTGAACTGTTGGAGCAAACCAGAGGAGGCAGCAGGATGAGCAGAGGGATGGAGCAGCTCTGCTGGGAGGAAAGGCTGGCAGAGCTGGGATTGTTCAGCCTGGAGAGGAGAAGCTTTGGGCTGAGCTCAGGGTGGCCTTGCAGGGCCTGAAGGAGCCCCAGGAAACCTGGGGAGAGACAATTGCCAAGGGCTGGAGGAGCCAGGGAATGGCTTCAAACTGAAAAATTACAGGTTTAGATCAGATATCAGGAAAAATTTCCTCCCTGTGAGGGTGGGGAGGGGCTGGGATGGGTCCCAGAGCAGCTGTGGCTGCCCCTGGATCCCTGGCAGTGCCCAAGGCCAGGTTGGACACTGGGGCTGGGAGCAGCCTGGGACAGTGGGAGGTGTCCCTGCCCATGGCTGGGGTGGCACTGGATGGGCTTTGAGGTCCCTTCCAAGCCAAACCATTCCATGATTCCATGATACTGCCCCAAAGCAAAAAGCAGGTATTTGAAGAGGAACTGCTGACCTGGGCCATCAGTGCCACACATTTTTCTGCAGCACAAGAGTCATCCCAGGTCTCACCCAAAGCCCAAAGCCATCAGCCAGGTCTTTCCAGTGGTTTCCCTGACTCTTGGATCAGATTCCATGGACACAAATTAATGGGTTGTCTTAACTGCCCCGGTAAAATGTGACCCTAAATCATCTCTCCTTGCCCAGAAATCTTTTAATGACACAAATTCACCCCACGGGGGGACCCTAAATCCCTCTTCATGTTGGCAACGTGTTGTTATCCCAAATGGGATTTATAGAACCATGGAATATCCTGAGTGGGAAGGGACCCACAAAGATCCAGTCCCACCCTGTCCCTGCCCAGAGCCCCCAAAAATCCCAGCCTGGGCATCCCTGGCAGCGCTGCCCAAAGGCTCCTGGAGCTCTGGCAGCCTCGGGGCCGTGCCCATTCCCTGGGGAACTGGTGCCAAAAATCACCATTTCCATTGCAATCCCTATCAGAAGAAAAGAAAACCACCCCAGCATTCAAAGTTCTGATTGTTACTCTAAAATCTCAATGATTCATCACTTTTAAACCCCCAAAGTTCATCCTCTCTCTGCTTTTTAACCTTGGCAAGTCATTCACGTCTGGTTTCCAGGCATGCTGTACACGAAACCCTGCTTCATTTAGAAAATCAAATCATTTTCTCCAGTAAGAGACAGCCAGAAGTTCATGTTCCTATAAGAGACCTGACTCTTGGTTTCAGTCCACAACGTTTTTTTTAATGCTTGGTGTGAAAAACGTGTGGGCGTTCAGCCCCGTCCATGATCACTTTTACAGGTTTGATAAAGAGAAAACTCTGCAGACTGAGGGGTCCCTTTCCCCTCAGAGGTGGCCAAAAGGGTGGAAAAAGTTGTAACTGAATTTTTTGCAAAGGGTTTGGGAGAATGAAACCCCACCTATTGCAGCAAGTGATTCACCAACACAGGCTCAGAGAGGTTTGGGTTGGAAGGACCTTAAAGGTCACCCAGTGCCACCCCTGCCATGGCCAGGGACACCTCCCAGTGTCCCAGGTGGCTCCAAGCTGCCCTTGGGCACTGCCAGGGATCCAGGGTGATGCCTCAGATTTCAGCTTTCAGTTTCAGATTCTGTGCTGCCTAAGGATGCAGTTCTGAGCCTCATGTTAAGTGTCAGTGAGCTCTCTTCACAGAACAAGTAGAAAAAACAAATCTTTTCCTGACCAAGGACAACTTTCAGCCCCAAAAGCACAAACGAGGGTGGCTGAAGAGAGAAAACAAGAAGGATGGGACCTCACCACCTGAAGCTGTAATTAAACAATTAAACCCCAATATGCAAATGGACCAAAACTGATAAAAATGTAAAATCTCATGATTTGGGGTTCATTTTGTGTGGCCATTCCTAACTCACCCAGGGTGCAGCCTGGGTCAGGCTGTAATGCCCAGGGTGGGTCCTGGAAACCTTTTAATAAATATCTACTTTAATAAATATCTACTTTAATAAATATCTACTTTAATAAATATCTACTTTATTCTCTAGCTCTGTCCAGCCTCTGTTTCAGGTCAGCCTTCCTAAGGCATCAAGTAGGCAGCCACAGCTTCTCCAGGAATTTCATCCTAAGAATTTCCCCCTGATATTTAACCTAAACCTCTCTCTTTTAGTTAAAATTCCGTTAATGAAACCTGAACTTGAGTGTGTCTTCCAGATATGAATTCTGTTCCATCTGACTCATACAGACCCCAGAGCTCATTTACATGGAGGTCCTGAAAACCAGAAGTGTTTTACAGAAGTCTGATATCATCTGGTAACTGAATTCTGAAATGCAAAGCCCTTCCCATGAAGTGGGTGGAGCTCTGCTCCCAGATCCGGGGCCCCTCTGGGTGATGTGCACTGGAGGCTTCCCTGGTCTGTCACAGAATCCTGGAATTATCAGGGTGGGAAGAGCCCCTCCAGGATCACCCAGTGCCACCCCAGCATCACCCAAACCCTGTCCCCAAGGGCCACACCCAGACTGTCACTCTAAAGCTCACCTCAACTTCAGCTCATCCCTTTGGCTTTGCAGGAACCTGACCTTTGGGTGGGAGGGACCATCCTGGAGACTCCTCACAGCCCTCAAGGTGCTGAGCCTGGGAGCAGATGAATTGTGAGTTGTGGCCCCTGAATGTTTGGTGGATGTGCAGGAGCCTTTGGCTTTTATTTCATGGGATCACCCAGGTGGGAAGAGCCCCTCAGGGTCACCCAGTGCCACCCCAGCAGCACCAGCACCACCCAAACCCTGTCCCCAAGGGCCACATCCAGACTCCTCTGGGACAATTCCAGGGACTCCAAACCTCCCTGGGCAGCTCATCCCAAGGCCTGACCACTCTGCCAGGGAAATTTCCTTTCCCAATCTCCAACCTGAGCCTGCCTGGTGCAATTTGAGGCCATTTCCTCTCCTCCTTTCCCTGCCCCTCCTGGCAGGGAGTTGTGCAGAGCAGTGAAGTCCCCCCTGAGCCTCCTTTTCTCCAGGCTGAGCCCCTTTCCCAGTTCCTCCCAGGATGTGTTTTCCAGCCCCTTTTCCCATCTCAGGACACCCTCCAGCCCCTCAATTTCCTTTTGAAGGTGAGGGGAGCCCCATCCAGCCCCCCCTGGCAGATGTCAGGAGGAGCTGTGGTGCTGAGTGAGGGCAGGGGATGAACCCCAGGGCTTCCACCACTGATTTTATACAGCCAGGGCAGATTTAAGGCAGCACTGCTTTAAACTCAACCCTGCAGCCACACTTCCCCTTTCTTTGGGCAAAGAAAATGTTTCCTAGAGCCAATTCTTGGGATAAAATCCTGGATCTCCCCAGACGGGGACAAAGTGGCCATCAGCTGGTCAGTGTGGAGAAGAGGAGGCTCAAGGGTGACCTCACTGCTCTGCACAACCCCCTGACAGAGGCTGGGAATTCTCTGGGAGTGCTCAGGAGGACTCTGGATGTGGCCCTTGGGGCTGTGGTTTGGGCTGATGCTGGTGCTGTTGATGGTGGGAGTGGATGATCCTGAAGATCTCTTCCCACCCTGGCAATCCCAGGATCCTGTGGATCTCTGAGCCCAGCTCTGGCTGTCCCAGCACAGGTGAACCCCATAAAACCACGTTAAAAAAAATATAAAAAATGAACTTCTGAGAGCTGCGGGTGCTGCTGGGGCTTTGAAGGTCCCAGACATTTGTCACAAAGGACACCCAGGCTGTGCTTCACCCTGAACCTGCCAGGGATTTCCCAAACCCTCCTTTCCCTTTTAAACACCACCAAAAGCCACTGGAAGGGCTGGCTCACAGCTTCTCAGCTGCTGATTTGATGAGGGTGGGGCTTGCCCTGAGTGCAGCAGCTTGAAATGTTTATAGCAGATCTCATAAAACCCGACGGTTTTCAGGTTTCCTTCCAGGGCTTCCTCAGAAAGATTTGTAAGACATAAACCTTTCAACCTGCAGGCAAAGCCCAACCTAAAATGCAGCTCCTGGGCTTTTCAAAATCACAGCTTCAGCAGGAAAGCAGGTGACAGAAAACATCCTGCGAGACGAAATGTTCCTGAGGCAAAACTAAAAACCCCCAAGGAGCCCATCTCGGACTGCTTTGGGGTTCACTGAAATCAGAAACTCAAAACAAAAACTACAGGTTGGAAACAGGAATTCCCAGATTGATCAAAGCCAGAGAAAGTGTTCTCACAGATCTCCATGAAGTGAAACTGCTCAGTTTGACAGAGCCTCACTCGTGGCAGAAGTGGGGAATCCTCCAGACAACGTCAAGGATGAACTACAAACCCTCCCAGGTAGAGCTGCCCTCACTCCCTCCTTCCCTGCTTCACACCCAGTCCTTCTGTGCCCTTTTCTTTCTCCTATTGCAATATTTTCAGTAAATCTTTATAGAAAATTTGATGGTTTGGGCTCAAATTAGTTTTGAATTAAAACAGTTTTATTATTAAACTCAAATTGGTTGTAAAGCCAGGCTTTGGCTGGGAACTTTTAAAAAACCAAAAAAAACAAACCAAAAAACCAACCAACCAAAAAACCAACCAAAAAAAAAAACCAAAAAAAAAAAAAAAACCAAAAAAAAAAAAACCCCAAAACCACAAACAACCAAAAAAACAAACAAAAACCAAACCACATTTATTTTGGGAATGACATTGGGAATCTGCATAATCTGCCTCTTTCCATAGGCAGGATGCTCTGATGCCTCAAGCACCACCTCTGCTGTCACCTCCACTGGTGCCACCACCCCACACAGGTCACTGCTGCCTTTCAGAGAGCAGCCACCACTGCACCATTTGGGCTTCCTACTCTATTTCTTTCCCAGCTGTCTTTCAAATCCAGAGAGTTTTGGGACAGGTCAGTCCCAGCTCTGCAGGTTCAGAGCTGTACTGAAGGTATGGAAGAAAGATTTTGCTTTAATTTGAGCTGTAAGCTCTGAGTTACATCTGGGAGGTGCTTCTGGCAAGGTTCATAAGGCCAAGCAGCACCACACAATGTGACTCTAGAAAAATCCCACTCATCCAGGTCTCAAAAAAGCATGGAACATGGGAAGAGGAGTCTTGGGTTATGGAACCAAAAATGTCTATTCTATTCCATCTGTTGAAAGCAGCTGGGGAGATGTTTTTTTTTTTCTTTATCTCTTGTAACTCTGGGGGGAGGGGGCGGTGCCTTCTGATAAGGGCCAGCTGTTCAAACCAGGTGGGGCAGTGTTTGTTATCTCTGTCACCACCCCTCCTCCCTCCAGGGGATCTCTGCTGCTGATGGGCCATGAAGGCTCCCCAAGGACAGGACACATTCCATCATCCCATGGGAGATGCTGCACCCAGTGGGGGGAGCCAACCATTCCTACCTGGATAAAAACTGAGACTCAGGAACACCAGGGATCTGGTTCCACTGGATTCCTGGAGGGAGACTGGGCCCTTCTCCCCATCCCTGGGCCCTTCTCCCCATCCCTGGACCACCCTCCCTTCTCCACCATCCCTGGGCCTCTCACCATCCCTCTTCTCCCATCACTGGGCCCTTTTCTCTCAGGATCATCTCTGCTCCAACAGAACCACATCTGCCACTGCAGGAGGACTCACTGTGGGCTGCTCCCAACCCCCTGACCAACAGGGTGTCAGGTTGGAGCTCTGACTCTGTCAGAGTTTCTGGGATTATTGTTTGTTTGTTTGCTTGTTTGTTTTCTACTACATTTGTTGTTAATTTTCCTAGTAAAGAACTGTTATTCCTACTCCCAAATCTTTGCCTGAGAGCCCTTAATTGCAAAATTATAATTTGGAGGGGGTGAGGGGTTTACATTCTCCATTCCAAGGGAAATTCCATCTTTCCCTGGCAGACACCTGTCTTTCCAAACCAAGACAGGAGTCTGTAGAGGAATGCCATCTGCGTGTCAGCAACCATGAACGACAGAGAGAATTCAGCATTGCTCAGACTTCCAGAGCAAAAGCTGGGACATAAAACCAGCTCTGGTCACCAAAAAAACCTGAATTCAAATAAAACACAAGTTTGTACAAACATCACCCAGCCTCTCCAGAGCAGAAGAAATGAGGGAGAGCGATGTTCCCTTGTCCTCTGGAGCCCAGTGAGTCACCCAGCCCCTGGCCTGTCTCTCTCCATGGCCAATCCCAGATGTCCTGGAGGAAGCCACAAATCATCTGGCAGATGACAGAGCTGCTTCCAGGGGATCTCTGTTCCCCAGCTTTAGCAGGGTTTGGTTTGTGCTCTGAAACACGGCGCAAGGGAGAGGCAAAGGGAGAAATTAACCCTTCCAAAGTTGAGGTGGTTTTTTGTTTGTTTTCTTTTGTTTGTTTGTTTGTTTTTTGGTTTTTTGGGTTTTTTGGGTTTTTTTGTTTTTTGGGGTTTTTTTTGTATGTGTGTGTGTTTTTTGGTTTTTGGGGGGTTTATTTTGTTGTTGTTGTGTTTGCTCGTTTGGGGTTTTTTGTTTGTTTTTTTTGAGGGGGGTTGTTGTTTTTTTTCCCCTCAACTTGGCTGGCACTTAGTAAGAAACTGTTTAAGAACTGATGATACTAAAGGGCTTTTCCAACCTAAACATTTCCATGATACTCTGGATGTACGGACAAATCCAGGAGCTTTTAGGGGTCTGCTGAAGCCTTGGATTCAGTGTTTTATGGCAGTTTAATGCCACTGGTGCAGTTTAATGCCCACTCTGCCTTTCAGCCTTGCTCTCCATTCCCATTCCTGCCTGGCCCTCTGGGAATCCCTTTGGATGTGCAGCAGAAGCCTCTGGAGCCCAGCAGGTACCATTTTTAGGTGGCAGGATGTCCAAGTGAGATACTTCTCCTGGTTTTGGGATAACTGACAGAGAAATCTGCTGTTTCCTCAGGACTGTTCCTCCCTGGCTTTTCAAATCCAGTGTTTCTAAACCCAACAGCAGAAATTTCCTTGCTACTCTTGGTTTGAGACTTTCCCCTCTCAAATAATGGCGTGATTGAGACACTCATTCTTTATTCTGAAGTCAAATTTCCAAAATTACTTCCACCAACTGGCCCCTACGCCTGGCTTTCCTGTGCTTTAGATAATCCCTGTTATTTTGGGATCACGCCTCAGCACTCAAACTAAACCTTGATTAACTTCTGGTCATGAAAAAAAAAAAAAAGAAAAAAAAAGAAAAAAAAAGAAAAAAGGCAGTGTATTTTCTATTTTTACTGCATCCTCTGGCAGTGTGGGGGAGATACTTTCATTTTCCACCAGAGAGCCACCTCAGAGCTGGAGTTTGTCCCTCACGGTTAAAAACACCCCAAAACCCTCTAATTAATGGCCAAATGATGAAGGGCAAAGGCAAAACAATCTGAGGCCAGACAGAACCTAAACCCTTTTCAGGCTCAGCACAACACATCCCTGGGCTGAGCGTGGCTGCTCAGTGAAATATTTTGGCTCAGGATGAAAATCTCTTGATCTCACCAGAGCAGCGTGTTCAGCTCTGTCAGACTTTTTGTACTTCCTGCGCTCAGGCCTCGCAACGTTTCTCAAGTGAAAAAAAAAAAAAACCAACAAAAAAAAGAGCTCAGGCTGTGTAAATCAGACGTTGTGCAAGGTTTTTTTTCTGCTTGTAAGCCAAGGTTTTTATGAGCTTTAGTTCAATTTCCTATTCACAGGCCGCCGTCAGTGGTTTATCATGCTGACACAAATTAACTCTTTGAGCCTGGAAGAGGCTTGAAAAATCCTCTCTCTGCTGTGGCAAGGGGATTGAAGCTGCTGGATAAAGAGAATCCCAGACTGGTTTGGGCTGGAGGGACTTTAAAGATCATCCCAGCCATGGGTAGGGACACTTTCCACTGTCCCAGGCTGCTCCAGCCTGGCCTTGGGCACTGCCAGGGATCCACAATTCTGGAGCTCCTGATCACTTCAGCCTCCACTCCCACCCAGCACCAGGGACTCGAGGACTTTTCCAACAGGAATCCCACCACAAGGAAAGTCAGAGCTGCCAATTTTCAGTGAGAAGCAGAGTGCTCAGGGGCAGGTGTCCCTGAATCCAGGCAGGGAGCACCTACAGAGCAGGAAGAGCTGGAGATGAAAATCATCTCAAGACCTCCAGGGTCACCCAGTGCCACCCCAGCAGCACCAGCAGCACCCAAACCCTGTCCCCAAGGGCCACATCCAGACTCCTCTGGGACAATTCCAGGGACTCCAAACCTCCCTGGGCAGCTCATCCCAAGGCCTGACCACTCTGCCAGGGAAATTTCCTTTCCCAATCTCCAACCTGAGCCTGCCCTGGTGCAATTTGAGGCCATTTCCTCTCCTCCTTTCCCTGCCCCTCCTGGCAGGGAGTTGTGCAGATCCACAAGGTTCCCCCTGAGCCTCCTTTTCTCCAGGCTGAGCTCCCCAAATTCATCTGCTCCTCCCAGGTTTGGTTTTCCAAACCCTTCCCAGCTTCACTGCCCTTCCTTGGGCTCACCACAATTTTATTTTGCGTTTACAAGGCAAGAATCCCTCAATGCCTGGGTGCTCCTGGGCACTGCAGGACTCACAAGAAACGACCCACTATGTGTTTTTCTGTTTATTTCCATGTTATAAAATTGCTGTGCTGGTGTTTATTCTCAATTGAGAACAAACCATCAAAATGTTGCACCACGGCCATGATTAATCAAGAAAGAAAAAAAATCACAAAGGCAAAACCAGGAGTAAACTTCTTTGCACGCCGAAAGAATCAGACCTTGCAGCAAAAAAAATGAGGGAAAAGTGGAAAATATTACGCTTGGTGCTATTTTGAGCCGCATGAAAAGATTAGTTCTGTTTTTTTCTTTCGTAGGCAAAATTTATGGGGAGATTTTAAATGTTTACAACGCCACGAGCTTAAGAAACTCTAAAATGAGAAATGATTAAATGAAAAATTATTAAATGAGAATTTATTAAGAGAAATTATTGAGAAATTATTAAATGAGAAATTATTAAATGAGAAATTCTAAAATGAAAAATTATTAAATGAGAAATGATTAAATGAAAAATTCTAAAATGAGAAATTCTAAAACGAGAAATTATTAAATGAGAAATTATTAAATGAGAAATTCTAAAATGAGAAATTCTAAAATGAAAAATTATTAAATGAGAAATTATAGAGAAATTATTAAAGGAAAAAATTCTAAAATTAGAAATTGTAAAAATCAATGATAAAATTTAATTGATAATTACAATGGAAATTTATGATTATAATTTTAAAAAATTATAAAAATTTAAATAAAAATTACAAAAATTAAAATAAAAATTACAAAAATTCCTCATTTTGACGCCCCAACCCGAAAAGCCTCCTTGAAATGTGTTTGGAATTTCAGAGGTTCCAGCCTGATTCCTTCAGTGAGGAGCTGGTGTGCTGTGATAGGACAAAGGCCACATCCTTTGTGGTTTGCACCACGCTCCATTAACGTCCCGGGGCTTCTCTGCCTGTCCCTGCTGCTGCTTCCCCACTCCCCTCTTTTCTTCCCAATTCTCACCCAGTACCGAGCTCCCAAAGAATGATGGATTTCCTCCTCCCAGAGCTGCGTGGCCTGATAAAGGAGAAATCTGATTTTTTTTTTCCCCTTTCCCTCACAATTTCGCTCGAGGGAGAAAAGCGCAATAAATTTTGGCGGGAAAAGCAGAATCGAGGCGCTCTGGGGGGACGTTTATTTGCAAAGCCTGTTGAGAAACAGGCTGAGAACCACCCACCCTAGGGATGATTGTTTTTCTTAAACGTCCCTTTTTGCTGTGCCCAGGAATTTTGAAACTGCCCCGAGTTTGGGTTGGAGTGGAGAAAGGAACGAAAAAGGGAACTGCTGGGAAAACCGTTCCACGCTCACACACACACTCACAACGTTCTTTTTGCAACGATGAAAAGTTTGTTTTACAGCTCAACCCAAGCTGTTTGAGGTTTTTTTTCTGCAGGTGAAGCGTTTCTTTAATAAGGTTAAAAGCACAAAATCTCCCTCAGTGTTTAAACCTGGATCCATAAATAGAACACGTTCTGGGCTTCTCACGGGTTAAATGAGGAGACTCTCCACGTTTCTGCTCAAGAGCCAGGACAGCTCTTCAATGAACGCATCAGAAACGCAGACACAGAAAAATGAGATGATCAGTGACAGGGGTGAAAGCTGCTAGGCTCAAGTTTAAAAGCAGAAAAGTGGATGAGACGACGTTGGCACTGATCACTTCAGCCTCCACTCCCACCCAGCACCAGGGACTCGAGGACTTTTCCAATGGGATTCCCACCACAAGGAAAGTCGGAGCTGCCAATTTTCAGTGAGAAGCAGAGTGCTCAGGGGCAGGTGTCCCTGAATCCAGGCAGGGAGCACCTCCAGAGCAGGAAGAGCTGGAGATGAAAATCATCTCAAGACCTCCAGGGTCACCCAGTGCCACCCCAGCAGCACCAGCAGCACCCAAACCCTGTCCCCAAGGGCCACATCCAGACTCCTCCGGGACAATTCCAGGGATTCCAAACCTTACACGCACGGCACCTTTCTATCTGTCAATTATGTTTTCTATGCATTTGAAGGTTGAAGCTGAGGTTTCCTGCAGGGAAAAACCTCTTTGCCCAAGGTTCTGCAGGATCTCGTGATAGGATCTGCACTGCCAACACTGAACAGAAAATTTTATAGAAATGTAAAAACAAGGAATGATTTGAGGTGGAAGGGACCTCAGGGATCACCTCGTTCCACCCCCTGCCATGAGCAGGGACACCTCCCACTATCCCATGTTACTCCAAGTCCAGTCCAGCCTGGCCCAGAACATTCCAGGTGTCCCTAAAATACTTCCCTAAAATTCCAGATAACTTTCAGCTGAGCACTGCTGGTAGCCCATCCCCCAAAGAAAACGAAATACTGGAGCAACACCGATGCCAAAAACGAGCAGCAGGGACGAAAATAAACCCCGTTCTGGGGTGCTGAGCTGCTGGATTAAGCAGCTTTAATGAAACTCCTCCTTTTCTGGACCAGCCAGCCCTCGAGTTTCAACCAGCTGCTCTCAAATTTTTTGGGGGGTTCCTGCCAACCACACGACCCCTGCTCTCCACCCCGTGCCGTGTGCTCTGGCACTGCACAAGCACAGCCCCACGAGGTTCCCCCTGCTCTTTATCAGACGCACAAAATTTCCTCAGGAACCTTTCCCGTGCTACAGATTAAACACCGAGCAGTTGCTGAGCTCAAAGAAAAAAAAACCCCAATTAAATTAAAATAAATAAACAGAAAGAAAAGCTGACGAGTTGCAGGAAGATCCTGCTCGTTATTTGAGCGGTGTTGTTTCCTTTCCCTGCTTGGGGTGCTGAGCAGAGTCAGCACTCGGGCACCTCCTGCTCACCCTTCCAGCATCTCCCCCACCCAGGCAAGAAGGTGCTGGTGACTCACAGGCTGCAGTGCCAGGAAAAAAAAAAAAAAAAAAAAAGAGAGAAAAACTTCGGGTATACGAGGAGAAGGGGGAGAAGAAAAAAAATTAAATAAAATAAAGATTTGAACGGCAGAGCTGGATTTGGGCAGGCTGCCCCGGCGGGGAGCTGTGACCCTCAGGAGCTGCTGGCTGGCGGCGGTGACACAGCAGCTGGGGAGCAGCATTCCGCATTCCCCGGGATGAATGGGAATAAACTCCTGACTCACAGCGGCGGGGCCGGGCAGGCTGGGGCTGTGAGCAGCTCCCGAGTGCTGCTCCCTGGCCAAGCCTTACGCTGGGACAGGCTCCGTGTCCTTGTCACCCACGTGGGGCACAGCCGGGCTGGCGCGGCCAGGGGAAAAGTTCAGCTCCGGGAGTTATTTAGGAAAGGTAATTCCCGGGAAGCTGAGAAGTTTCCCGTGCCAGTAGTGCCTGGCCGAGCTGGATGAATAAGCCGTGACTAAAGCATCAGCTCCACGGGGGGTGGTGAGGACATGACGAGAACCTCTTGGTCACCGCTGACAGAACGCAGATTGCCGGGTGAAGCCCTTCAAGTTCCCCCCCGGAGCCCCTCCAGGGCTGCAGCTGCTCCTTCAGCCCATCAGAGCATCCTCAGAGCCTCCCGGTCCATCCCCACCACTCCTTTCCCCGAGCCACGGGAGTTGCAGCAAACTTTCAGCAGGTTCCTAAGCATTTTTTCTTTCTTTTTCTGAGCCTTAAACCCAGCCTAAACCCTGCCCTGCTGGCCGGGCTTGCTGCTCCCTCCTTCTCTGTCATTTGTCATGGCAGCTGCTCAAAAAGTCCCCCCCAAAAAGAACCAAAAAATTTCTGCCACTCTTGTACCTGCAGTAACTGCCAGGAGGTACCACTGGGATTTAGGAGGAGCAAATTCACGAGCATGCAATGGTTTTTTTGGTTTTTTTTAGCAGCCTAAACGAGTCCTGGTTGCAATCTCTTTAACTGATAAGCAACGAGATGATATTTCTGCCAGCTCAGATACCAACTCAGAGGAAACTGAAGTGGAAAAAAAAACCAAAAAACCCCATGTACTACAAGGAAGTGCCCAGCTCCTCTCCAAACATGCATTTTTGTGAAACATAGGAAAGCAAAAACATCTCTTCAGTAAGTCCTGAATGGCACTTACCTCTCAAGAAGTGCTGGTAAGAAGGAAGTGACTCAAAAATGCTGTTTGAAGCCATTGTTTCCTCTTGAAAACTCACTCTCTCTTCGCTGGGAGGGAATCGAGGGCTCCTTCCACCTTGGGGAGTGAAAAATGAAGATTGGTCATTGCCACCACCCTCCTCCCAGCCATCCCTCTCGGCTCCATCCCGGCGCCTCGGGAGCGGATCCTGAGCTACTTTTTGCTCAAAGAACTCTGAAATTCTTTCTTAAAAAAAAAAAACAAAACAAAAAAAAAAGGAGGGGGGAGAAAAAAAAAAAATATAGCGGCTTGGTTGTGGTTGATGATGCTTACCACCCTCCGAAACCCTGTGGTTTGCAGGCACAACGATTTGCCCTCCCTTGCTGACCAATATCCCGGACCCGCTCTTGGGTGACTGCCTCCGTACCCAACTTGTGGTTCTGTGGTTGTTTATGAGGCCCAGAGAAGTGTTTCACACAACCCAAATTACAAATTTAACTGTTCCCCTTTCCAGGACCTGCCTCCATTGGTCCTTTGGCATCACATGACTGGGGTGATGTCGACTTTCTGCCTCTTTTTTTTTTTTTGGAAGGGTGGTTGTCTTTCTTTTTTTTTTTTTTTTTTTTTTTTAACTGGCTGAAGTCATGCCCTTCCCACTCCACCTGCCCTCCCCGGGGCTCCAGGCAAGGATGGAGTTGCTGAGGGAGGGAAAAACTGGTGATTCACCAGCCCCTGATGCTCCAAAAAGGTCTTTGATGAGTTAGTTCAACTCCTCTTGTTTGGTTGTTTGAGGGGGGTTTTTTTTATTATTTTTAGGAGCTCCTGCTTATTTTGATAGCGACTTCACTGCTGCTTTTATTGCATAGGAATCCAAACCTGGGCTTGAGGCTGCTGTGAAGGCAGCAGGATGTGGAACTCATCCTGGAAAACATTGGGAATCAGCTGCAGGGAAAGACCCCTGTCTGGGGAAAGAGAACTGGAATGAGATTTATTTTTTCAAGAGAATGGGAAAAAAAAAAAAAAAGAAAAAAAAAAGGAGATTAAAAAGTTTTTCCCTATTTTTTCCCCTATATTTTTTAAGAAAATGGGGGAAAAAAAGGGGAAATTAAGAAGTCTGAACATTTTTTTTAAGAAAATGGGTAAAAAAAAGAGGGGAGATTAAAATGTCCCAATTTTATTTGGAATCTCTACCATGGCACCCTCTAAAGAGTGCTGGAAAATCACAGGAAATCTTGGTTTTCCATAGGGTCCAAGTCCTACAATCTTTCCTCAGCACAATTCCTGTTCTTCCTTTGCCTTCTCCCTCCCCAAAAGAAGAAGAAGAAAAAAAAATAAAAATAAAAAGCCTAAACCAATAATCACTTGGAAATGTTTTCTCTGGCTGTGACAATGAAGAAGAGAGGAGAAAATTCAATTACTACTCCATGAAGTGGGGAATTCCTGGAAAAAAAAAAAAGGTGCTTCAATCACTTGGATTTTTTTTCTTCTTATTGCAGCTATGGAAGTAGAGTCCTGTCACTGCCTGAATTTCTTGTGGAAACACTTCCAGGGCATCCTGACTTCCTTCTGGGGGTGTGTGCATTCGATTTCCCTTTTTAAAGTTTGCTGAACCAGAGGCTTAAAGAATCATGGAATGGTTTGGGTTGGAAAGTACCTCAAATCCCCCCCATTCCCACCCCTGCCATGAGCAGGGACACCTCCCACTGTCCCAGGCTGCTCCCAGCCCCAGTGTCCAGCCTGGCCTTGGGCACTGCCAGGGATCCAGGGGCAGCCACAGCTGCTCTGGGCACCCTGTGCCAGGGCCTGCCCACCCTGCCAGGGAACAATTCCTGATTCCCAAGATCCCAGCCAGCCCTGCCCTCTGGCACTGGGAGCCATTCCCTGGCTCCTGTCCCTCCAGCCCTTGTCCCCAGTCCCTCTGCAGCTCTCCTGGAGCCCCTTCAGGCCCTGCCAGGGGCTCTGAGCTCTCCCTGGAGCTTCTCCTCTCCAGCCTGGACAAGCTCAAAAAGCCTCTCGTGATGCAGAAAGATTTGGCAATTCCAGCAACACACGTTACCCAGGAAATTGGGATATTTTCCCAAATGAACTTCCTGAGGAAAAAAAAAACCAACCCCAGAGCAGTTCTGAACAGCAAGAACAGGGAACTGAGGACACCACTCCCAGGCGCTGAGCTTGGCTCAATCCTGAATTAAAGTTTTGGTTGTTTTTTTTTCCTTCCCGGCTCTTCTGGATCCCGCCGCCAACTTTCTGCCTGGATCGGGATAAACCTCTTCCCGCTCCGGGGCTGGATGCCTTCCACTCCGGCAGGAACAACCCAACCAGGGTTCACCTGCCAGCCAGCCCGGCTCCCCCGGGCCGCTGCTCTGGAGCCGGGATGGAGCGGCCAGAGCGCTCCGGGAAGCGCATCCCGGCATCGGCTCGGATCCGGGAGGGATCAGGGAGGGATCGGGGACGGATCTGGGAGGGAAAAGGGAGGGATCCGGGCAGGATCTGGGAGGGATTGCGGGAGGGATGCGGGAGGGATCAGGGCGGGATGCGGGAGGGATCCCGGAGGGAAAAGGGAGGGATCCGGGAGGGATCCGGGCAGGAATCGGGCGGGATCTGGGAGAGATTGCGGGAGGGATGCGGGAGGGATCCGGGAGGGACCCAGGAAGATCCGGGCGGGATCCGGATGGGATGCAGGAGGGATCCGAGGAGGATCCGAGAGAGATCCGGGCGGGATCCGAGGAGGATGCGGGAGGGATCCAGGAGGGATCCAGGAGGATCCGGGAGACATCCGGGCGGGATCCGGGGAGGATGCGGGAAGGATCGGGGCGGGATCCAAGCAGGATGCGGGAGGGATCCGGACGGGATCCGGGTGGGATGCTGGCGGGATCCGGGAGGGATCCAGGAGGGATCCAGGAAGGATCCGGGAAAAATCCTGGAGGGATCGGGGCGGGATCCAAGCAGGATGCGGGAGGGATCCGGGCGGGATGCAGACGGGATCCGGGCGGGATCCAGGAGGATCCAGGAAGGATCCGGGAAAAATCCGGGAGGGATCGGGGCGGGATCCAGGAGGGATCCGCGCGGGCGCTGCGGGACCGGCACCGGCAGAGGGAGCTCGGGCCGGCGGCACCGAATTTTGGCTTCACTTTCGCAGGGTCCCCGCCCCAAAAAGACGGTGATGCGAGGTGAATTCAGGGAGCAAAGGTGGCACATTCACCTGGGGGAAGAGAAACGCCCAAAGTTCAGGTTTGTCACCACGGGAAGGGATTTTTAAATCGCGACACAGAGGAGAGGTGCGAAGTGCTGAGTGAGGAAATACCTGCTCTGTCCCGACAGGCAGGACAAAGGATTATGGAATCACGGAATATCCTGACACAGCTCCAGCTGCTCCCTGGCTCCTGTCCCTGTCCCAGGGGGCAGAGATCAGAGCTGCCCCTGAGGATGAAGGGTTTATTCTGAACCAGGCTGCTGCAGGGATGTGTTCTGTGGCAGGAGATCAGATTCCTGAATTTCTTACCGTCTGCCCTGGCATCAGGGATAGAGACTCTTCCTGAAAGATCTCTTGTCGCAGTAGGACATAAAAGGAACGACACTCACACACTGAGATGTTTAAGGCAAAAAAAAAAAGGGAAGTTTATTTACAGACTTTGACATTTATAGAATTCTAATGGTGACCATGGATTGGAGGAAGAAAATCTTCCTCTTCAGCTACATTGGTCAACTTAACAGTTCATCAACAGTCTCTTTGTTATGAGAAAAATGTAAACATGAAAGAACAGTTACAACAACAAGCTGTTTATGTAAAAATCATAAAAAACTACAAAAGGTAAATACAGAAAGCTAAAATAAAACTTAAAAAAAGACTTTAGAAAAAAAAGAGGAGAGAAAAAACAAAAAAAACCCCAAAAACCCAAAACAAAAACAAACAAAAAACCCCCAAAAAACCACAAAAAAACCCAACAAAAACAAACAAACAAAAAAACCCAACAAAAACAAAACAAACAAAACATAAATCACAAACAAACAAACAAACAAAAAAGCACCAAAAAAAAAACCCCAAAAAACCCCACACACAACCAAAACCCAATCAACAATCTCTGATCCCTGGATGCTCAGCAGACAAAAACCATCAGAGCCTGAAATCTCTCTTTGGGCCCCCTGATCCATCCCTGCCCATGGAATGAGATGATGCCCAGGGTCCCTCCCAACCCAAACCATCCCACGATTCTGCAATTCCCCCATTCTCTGCTCGGTGTTGCATTGATTTCCCTTTTCCTGGCACTCAGCAGGTTGGGGCAGGAATGGGCTGGGCCAGGGCTAGGGCACAGCTGAGGGACAAGGGACAGTTGGGCTGCCACTGTCACCTCCTGGCTGCAGATGATGCAAGGGAAAAGCTCGAGCGGTTCCTGGCACCCCAGACTCGGATTTGCCAACAGGCAGCTGGAAATAGCACACATGGAATGGGATTTGTTAAGGTCTGAGCACCTTGAATTCCCAAGGAATGCTTCATTAAGGTTTAACCACCCTAAATTTTCCAGGCAAGGACTGAGCCACGTGGGTCTCTGCCACACTCCAGCAAGAGGATGAACTGCTCTTCTCCCCAGGCCACTTCTATATCCACCAGCAAAAGCCACGAATCCCCAAAAAAAAAGTGGGGAAGGGTTGTTGGAAATGCTCCATCCACCACAGGGCCGTGTTGTGCTGGGTGCACCTCAGCTGTTCCTGCAGCCTGCCAATAAATCCGTGTCAAAATGTGCCCTGGGCGTGGCTGGCATAGCTGGGAGGAGAGGGATAAACGGAATTGTTCTCAATTCCGGCCTCAGGGAGGGCGTCCAGGGGTTGCTGTGCCACTGTTAATGCCAATCTCTTTTTTTTTTTTAAGCTGTCCTCTAATTACTGTCAAAACAGGTCCTTAGAAAAGTCGTCTCACTGGGATTTGGGCAGTGTTTGATTTTTAATGAGGGAGATTTGGTCCTCTGTGCTGGTCCCTCGAGGGCTGTGTCCAGTTGTGGCTCCTGCAGGAGAGCCCTGGAGGGGCTGCAGCGTGTCCAGGGCAGGGAAGGGAGCTGGGGAAGGGGCTGGAGGCCCAGGAGGGGCTGAGGGAGCTGGGAAGGGGCTGAGCCTGGAGCAAAGGAGGCTCAGGGGGCCCTGGTGGCTCTGCACAACTCCCTGCCAGGAGGGGACAGCCGGGGGGGTCGGGCTCTGCTGCCAGGGCACAGGGACAGGAGGAGAGGGAATGGCCTCAGGCTGGGCCAGGGGAGGCTCAGCTGGGCCAGCAGCAGGAATTTCCCCATGGAAAGGGAGCTCAGGCCTTGGAACTGCCCAGGGAGCTTTGCAGTGCCCAGCCCTGGAGGTGTCACCTGGAGGTGGCACTCAGAGCTCTGGGCTGGGGACAAGGTGGGCACAGCTGGCACTCAGTGACCTTGGAACTCCATTCCAACCCTAATGAATCTGGGATTCCATCAAATATTTTGGACGTGTTCATTTTTTGATTTTTGATTTTTCCTCCAGCCCTTCAGCCCCTTCAATGCCAATCATGGTTTGTTCTGCCACAGTGGGGTTTTTATTTCTTTTTCACTCTGAGTTTTGAGTCTGGGAGGGCTTTTCCAACCCAACTGATTCTGTGAATGAGACTTCCTGGCAGAATAAGAATCTCCTGAGTGTCACCTGGAGGTGGCACTCAGAGCTCTGGGCTGGGGACAAGGTGGGCACAGCTGGGACTGCCTGGGCTGGGAGGGCTTTTCCAGCCTCAGGGATTTTGGGGATTCTCAAAAGCAGCACAACCCAAGTTCTCCCTGTCCCAGCTTTCTGTGCTGAGGGTTTTGGCACAGAGAGAGAAAGCCGAGAGGAGTCAGAGCTGAGTGTGTGTCCTGCTCCAGACAGAATTTACATTTTCCATCCCTTTGCCTCCTGCTCTCCTGGAAGCCAAAGGGAAAGCTTCAGGCTTTCATCACCTGCATGAATCTCCCTCCTCCCTGCAGTGTCAGAGCACGGTGGCTTCTCTGAGCCCCATGCATGAGGTGGAAGGGTTATGAAAATAATAATTAAAATAAATGAGGAGGAGCAAATTCGCCCAGAGATGGCGTTCCAGAGGAACTGGATCTGCCTGGGAATTGAGGCCGTCACTCAACACAGCACAGAAGAGCAGGAAATGTTTTAAAACAACATCCCAAAGTTTCACTCTGGCGGTTTTGAAATAAAATGTTTTGACTTTTCATTTCAAAAAATTGACCCAGATTAAATAACTCAGCTAAAAAAAGGCCTGACCTAAACAAACTTTTCCTTCTGGGCTTCCTGGTTTGCCTCCAGCCTAAAAATTCTGCACATTTGGGCCTTTTTCTCCCTGGATACAAGAGGTCTTTTATTTATTTCCATTTTATTTATTCATTTATTCCCATTTAGTTTATCTGTTTATTTCCATTTCATGCCTTTATTTCCATTTATTTGTTTCCATTCTATTTATTTCCATTCTATTTCTTTATTCCCATTTCATTTCATTTCTTTCTCTTTTTTTCTTTATTTGTTTCCATTTTTATTCCTTTATTTCCACTTCCTTTATTTATTTCCACTTTATTTATTTGTTTATCATTTATTTATTTATTATAATTTATTTTCATTTTTATTTATTTATTTATTTATTTCCACTCTTTTTGTTTGTTTGTTTGTTTTTTTTTTTTTTTTTAATTTATTTTTTCAGTAATAGAATTTGCAGGGGGTGTCCTCATTTTTGTGCTGGTGGTTTGAAATGAGTCCAATGTTTATGGTCAGCAGAGGAAAAGGCAGACAAATGGTGGGGAAAAAAACAAAAAAGGAATAACACAAGAAACTTGTGGGGAAAGGAAAGGTCTCAAAAATCCAGATAAACGCCTAAATATGATTGCATGTAATGCCCTTATAAAACTTCCAAATATTTGAAAATTTTGGAATATTTTAAATTTAAAATCAGTGGCTGCCAGGATGGGTTATTCCCTGGAGCCAGGCACAATCAGAGATGATTCCCACTGGAAAAAACCAAAAAACTTCCCACCTCAGTGACCTTTTTGCCCTTTTATTCTCTCTCCTAATGTGTGGCAAATTCCAGAGTTCCACTCCAGCTTTTCCACTGGCAACTTTTCACTGCCTCAGGACCTGCACTGGGATCGGTGGGATTGCTCACAGGTGGGATCAAACTGAGAAGGATTTTCCCTCTTATTTTCCCTGGATTCAGGCACCCTGGTGTGATTCTCCTGATATTATAATGAGCTCTTGCCCCACTGTTTATTTTTTAGAGGATATTTCGGGATGTTTTGGAAAGGAATGAATTCTTTCCCTGTTAATGTGGAAAATGAGAATTGAAATACGTTTTTAGTTAAGACTTTTAGTAAGTCTTTCTCTCTTTACTCGAGAAAGAGGAGTAATGCAGGTAATTCAGTTCTAAAAATTGGAATCATGGAATCATGGGATGGGATTTTAAGGATCATCTCATTCCACCTCCTGTCATGGGCAGGGACACCTCCCACTGTCCCAGGCTGCTCCAAATCCCAACCAACCTGGCCTTGGGCACTGCCAGGGATCCAGGGGCAGCCACAGCTGCTCTGGGAATTCCATCCCAGCCCCTCCCCACCCTCCCAGGGAAGAATTCCTTCCCAATATCCCATCCATGATTCCATTTGCTACAACCTCCATATCAGGGAAATGAGGGAAAAACCCATCCCAAACTCAAGCTTCCTCTTTCGATTCCAAAGGAATTTGTTTGGATTTGAGAGGATCTGGATTTTATGACCTTGCAGCAGCCCGAGCCCAGCGTGCGACAAAATTCTCTTCCAGGGTCTCCCTTCACCCAGGGAAGAATTCCTTCCCCAAAATCCCATCCAATCCAACACTTTTTGGCAGTTTGAAGCCAAGGGGATAAGGTGCAGATAATCAGGAGCTCATCAGCTCTTCTCCACTCTTCCCTCCTGTGCCACATCAGGGCAGTTAATGAAACCCCACTGATGAATTAACTCTGGAAAAACCTCCCTGGAGTATTGGAATCCTTCCTCTTACCCAGGCAGGAGGAGGAGAGGGAAGTCTCTGGACTGGTGGGATTGTTGTGAAGCTTCCCTCTGGAAAACCTGGGGTAGTGGAAGGGTCCCTGGTGGAACTGGGTGAGCTTTAAGGTCTCTTCCAACCCCAACCCATTCTGGGATTCCGTGAAAATCTACCTTGGTGTCCCAGCCAGCAGAGAGAAAAACAACTACAGGGGTTCTCCCAAAATGTGGGGGACAAAGTAGGAAGGAATTGCTGTAAAATGCTGGAATTGTGTCTATTAATTCGCTTTTATTTCTTTGTACAAAGTAGGTACAAAGAAATATTATTCCCTTGTTCCCTTTTGAGCCAGAGAACAGATTTGCTGTGAGGTTGAACATTTTTTTGGAAAAAAATCCCTCACAAAACACAACTGCAGCTTATACAGACGTGCAAAATAAAAGATATTCCATCCCTTTAGCTCCATTTTCCTTTTGTCCAGACATTTCTGTGGCCTTCAGCAGAAATCCAGCTGGGCTACGGGAGGCACATTAAAGGCTAATTAAATCAAATATTCAAATGATCCCCATCAAAGCCGAGCAGAAGTGATCAACACCAGATTTCCTTCTCTGTTACTTAAAACTCGCTGCATTTCTGTGCCGTTGGGTAAGAATGCATAATGCACACAGTTTCTGTGGGATTGAAATATCATCCCACGGACAGTGACATCATAGCTGAGGAAAAACCTCAAACAGCAATTCCAGAGGGTGGGAGTTATCCAGTTATGTCTTGATAGCAGGGCCTGGACAGCAGCCCTGCAATTGTCTAAGTGGAGGAATATGTGAGAAACCCCAGTATTCTAAAAAAAAAAATAAATAAATAATAAAAATTGATTTATGTATTTTTTTAATCAGATTTATCTGCTCAGTTTCCATCCTTAGGCACTGCTGAGTATCAGGCACGGGTGGGAACAGCTTTCCTGGGAATGCAGGTGTGGTTTCTCCAGGTCTGTGCTCACTTCCATGTCAGTGCAGGGGGTTCATCTGGGTGCTTTCTGAACCCTGTAAGAAATGATTGGTCCCGACCCAAATCACTCCATGATTCCATTGCCCAACGAGCAGGAAAACCTCTGGAAGAGCACCTGGGACAAGCTGGAAGCTGGGATGAGGACAGCACTGCTATTCCCTTTTTCCCTTTTTCCTGATGCTGAAACCTCCTGAAGCAGCAGGAGGGAGCTGAGTCAGGCTCTTCCTGCTGGAAGTTGGCTTCTCCAGCTGCAGCTCCAGGCAGGGAAGAGCCCAGGAAAACCTCTGGAAGAGCAGCTGGGACAAGCTGGAAGTTTGGATGAGGACAGCACTGCTGTCTTTTCCCATTTTCCTGATGCTGAAACCTCCTGAAGCAGCAGGAGAGAAGAGCACCTGGGACAAGCTGGAAGTTTGGATGAGGACAGCACTGCTCTTCCCTTTTTCCCTTTTTCCTGATGCTGAAACCCCCTGAAGCAGCAGGAGGGAGCTGAGTCAGGTTCTTCCTGCTGGAAGTTGGTGTTTCCTACTGCAGCTCCGGGCGGGGAAGAGCCCAGGAAAACCTCTGGAAGAGCACCTGGGACAAGCTGCAAGTTGGGATGAGGACAGCACTACTGCCATTCCCTTTTTCCTGATGCTGAAAGCCCCTGAAGCAGCAGGAGCTGAGTCAGGTTCTTCCTGCTGGAAGTTGGCTTTTCCAACTGCAGCTCCGGGCAGGGAAGAGCCATCCCCCTTTTCCAAGCAGCACATTCATAAACATCCAGCAGCCAGGCATTTCCCCCTTTCTTCCCAGCGATTCAATGGCCACGAAATGTTTTCATTTATTTGGCGCCAGAGTAATCGAAATCAGTCGGAACCGCGGCGATGAAGGGAAAAGGAAAACAAGGCAAACAAGGAGGCGTGGGATTGATTGTGCTGCTCCTCCTAGGAGCTGGCAAAACGTCTCCCTTGCAGACGAACATCTTCTCCAGCTGGTAATTATTCCCAGTCCTCGTGGCCTCTGTCCATCCGGGCTGAAGCTTGAAAAGCCCTGGGATTGCTGTGGGAGCGTCGGAGCCGGCGTGTGCGTGACTCCGCGGAGGCAGGAGGGAGCTGCTCCCAGAAAAAACCTCGGAGGATGAGATTTTGCTGCTTTCATGTCTGCCCCGGCGCAGATTCCGGGTCAGGCCTCCTGATCTCCAGCATCCGCTTGGAGCGGGTGTTTTCCACGATGAAAATATTTCCATTCGAAGCCTTTAGCGGCTCTGCAGAGGCAGGGGAGGGGGATGAGGTCGGACAAGGGAGTTTAGGAAAAAAACCACCCCTCATAAACAACGAGGAATCCTCCAAGTTTCTCAGCTTTTCAGTTGAAACCCCAACATTTTATGTTCACCTCCTGAAAGCCGGATGGATTTCAAATTTGCTGGTTTTGTTTGCGTTTTCCCTCCTACTTCCCTCAGTTTTCCCAGTGGGCTGCAGATCTGGAGCTTCCTGCTTTTCCACAGGAGCTTCCCAGGGCATTCCCCACTTCCTCCAGGAAAAGGCACAGCCCAAGTCCTGCAGCACTTGAACCGCTCGGGATCAGCTGGGAAGAGCTGGAAGTTCAGGGTTTTCCTAAATTAAAAACCAAACCAACCCAAACCAGAACTCAACCACTGAGGTCAAAAAATTCAAACCATTGAGGGCAGTGGTTTTAAATGGAAGGAGGGCAGGGCTGGCTGGGATCTTGGGAATCAGGAATTGTTCCCTGGGAGGGTGGGCAGGCCCTGGCACAGGGTGCCCAGAGCAGCTGTGGCTGCCCCTGGATCCCTGGCAGTGCCCAAGGCCAGGTTGGACACTGGGGCTGGGAGCAGCCTGGGACAGTGGGAGGTGTCCCTGCCCATGGAATGGGATGAGCTTTAAGATCCCTTCCAACCAAAACATTCTGGGGTTCTGTGGGAGCTGCTCAGGGAAACTGTTGAAGCAGCTGGCAAACCTCCTGTTGTTTTACACCCCAGCCTAACCCGGATGGATAATCCAAGATAATTTTTATGTAAGGACGTTTTCAGCACTATTGGCTCTAGGATTGATGACCATTTGCAGAAAATTGACTTTATGTCCTCTTCAAGGACAAGTTAGGCACAATATGCACTCCAGAGGCTCCAGACTGGTATATTTTTCCTTTTGATGGACTCCTCTTGGCGGACCTGGATTTTGGGGCCTCCAAACTCTGTCCCCACAGCTTTCCAAAACTCCTGAGGGTGACCGAGCTGTGGGTCACAGAGCAATGACTCCGCTTAATCTTGTCAGCCTCCAAGGCTGAGCTGTTTGCAGAAAACAAAACCTGGCAAATCTGGGTAAATAATCTGTGTTAAGGTGCCCAGAACTGAAAAGAAGCTTTAACTTGATTGGTTAATTAGGTTTTAAAATGTGAATGAAGCTTTTTTTTGTGTGACAAAGGAAAAAAAAAAAAGAGTGGGAAACTAGGCAGGCTCCTAAACCTGCAGGATCATTCAACACCTTTTCCAGGCCACTTGACAGTAGATTGCCAAGTTCTTTCAGATGTTTACACACATAAATTCAGTTTATTTACATTCCTCTTCATCCCTTCTCTTACTTGAATATAGAGGGGTTGAAAAAATACCACAGCAGTAAAAATTAAGACAGCAGAAAGACGACTCCTCTGGAGGGTCAGGCGTTCAAACCTGCAGGACTTCAGGCTCCCCGGGACATGTTCAAGGACAGGGACATCTGCTCCATGCTCCCTGTGCTCAGCTGGAGGAATTTTTCTGGAGAATTCCCTGGCCAGGCAGAGCCCAGCTCCTCCAATACCCGCTCCAAAGCTTTGCGCTGCTCAAAAATTGCCTCATCTGCTGGGAGTTTGAGCTCTGTCGAGGTAAATGCATTTATTTCTGGGGTGCACAGGGGAGAGAAAGCTGAGAAAAAACTGATCACAGAGTTCTTTAGACTCCAGGAGCAGTCTGGGGGCAGAAACCCCACCGCAAACTCTGCCTGAGACTTGTTTTGAGTATCACAGAACCTCACACTCTGTGTTCTGCTGCTTGATCTGCTCTGCTTTTCCTCACAGGCCACCTCTCCACCATCTGCCATCCCCTGGAGCCCTCAGCAAATTTTGGGGAGACTCAAAAGGATTTCTGGCCACAACAAAATGGTTTAAATTTGGGGAGTTTTTGTCTTATCTGCATTTTTTACCACACAGACAGAAAACGGCACTGGCTGTGCTGACTTGAAAGTCTTTTTACTTCCCTGCCTTGGTTCCTCCACAGCAAAATGCTCCTGCCTTGGACAGGAAATCCATTTAAATGCACCTAGAAAGTGCTACTTGTCAAATAATTCCTTTAAAAGGTTATCTATGGGATGTTTTATGCTGTGGGGGCAGAGTTAACTGCAGCTTGGAAGCCCGGAGATTAGCCTGGAGAGTGTAAGTAGTTAATTAAAATGGACATTTATAAGCATCTAATTAAAACTGCAGCTTGAATATAGAGTTAGTTTTAGGGACGTGAATCCCAGAGTGGTTTGTTTGGAAGGGATTTTAAGGATCATCCAGTGCCATCCCTGCCATGGACAGGGACACCTCCCACTGTCCCAGGCTGCTCCCAGCCCCAGTGTCCAATCTGGCCTTGGGCACTGCCAGGGATCCAGGGGCAGCCACAGCTGCTCTGGGAATTCCATCCCAGCCCCTCCCCACCCTCCCAGGGAGGAATTTCTTCCCAATCTAACCCTGTCCTCCCCCAGCCTAAGGGCATTCCCCCTTGTCCTGTCACTCTGTCCTTGTCCCCTCTCCAGACATCTCCCAGTCTGGGGGATTTCCTCTGGCTGTGTAAAAGCCCAAACCACCAGGCTTTAATTACAACCTCTGTTACTCAGTGTATCCAAATGAAGAGCAGATTATCTGGCCCTGCTGTTTCCCTGAACAACAAAAATCACAACAAACAACAAAAAATAATGAAAATCTCAACAAATGTCTTATGCCAACACGAGACCTTGGTTTCCAAGACCAGCTCTCCTTCCTGGGATGGATCTGTGAGGGTGGCATTGCCTCTTCAGGGTGGCACAGGAGGGCCACCAAGGCCAGGTGTCCCCAAGCTGCTGGCAGCAGCCTCGGTGGCTCCTGCCAGGAGCGGGGACACGGCCACAACCACGGCCACCAGCGGCCACCAGCCAGGTGTGCCCAGAGCTCAGGGCCCTGCAGGGATGCAGGGACACGGCCCCGGGGCCCAAGGGCAGAGCAGGACCCGGCAGAGCCGCGGGGCCGCTCCAAGCGCGGCCTCACCGGAACGTCCCCGGCGCCACACGGGGCTGGAAGGACCCGGCCCTCCTGTCACACACGGAGCTGCTGCAGGAGCTGAGGAGCTTCTGTCCCTGGAGGTGTGATCCTGGGATTCTGGGAAAGGGACCCTAAAACTACCAAAAACATGGATGGGGCTTGGAGACACCTGCGATAGTGGAAGCTGTCCCTGCCCAGGTGTCAGGATGAGATGAGGGAGAGAGGCCTCTGTCCCAGTTAAGGGGCAAATGAGATCATAGGACGGCAACAGAGAGATTTTATTCAACAACACAGATTTGACTGCACAAGAAGTGTGAGGAGAGAGAGAAAGGGAGAGAGAGAAAGAGGAAACACCTGTTAGAGAGAGGATGACACAGAGCAGGAGGGAATCAGCTGGCAAAGGTCCCTGCCAACCCCAACCATTCTGTCGGGGTAGAAGTTGTACGGATTCCAGAAGCGACCCCAGAGCTGCTTTCTGCTGAGCAGGCCCTGGGCAAGGACAGGGGAGTAGAGGGTGCACGGCTTTGGCCACAGGGTCAGCTGCAATTTCCTTCTGGTGGATGTTTTGTGTGCAGAACAGAAGTGAAAATGGTGAGAAGAGCCTTTGCTGCCCCTCGACAGCCATGGCAAGGCTGGGAAGGAGCAGCTGTTGCTCCTGGCCCAGGCCAAACCGGCGCTGCCTCTCTCAGCCAGCCCGGCTCCCTGGCCATGGGCAGCGGCAGAGCGGGGCTGCGGTGCCTTCGCTGTCCCGGCTGCACAGCCCTGCTGCAAAGGCTTCCCAGCACAGCTCTCTCTCAGCCGCCCTCAACGGGCGCCTTTCCTTGGCCTCCAGAGAGCAGCGACAGCCCTGCCCTGCCGGCCCAGCCGGGAACTCTCCCGCTGCCCTGGGGGCTGAGCACTCACTGCTCACAGGGCACTCACTCCCTGGCACTGAGGGTGAGAATACTGCAGTACCTCTGCCAGACAGGACATGAAATATGGGCACTCTTTCCTTCTGCCTTACAAACTTTATTAGAAAATATACACTAGTTTTATTCATTAACTTTTCTCTTCACTTACGTATTCTTAAATTATTCTTCTTCTTCTCACTACTCTTCCTTTTCTTACTACTCGTCTTCTTTGCTTCTTCTATGTATTTTTAAATTCTTATTCCTATTCCTATTACACGTCTTCTTCTTCTACATATTTTTAATTCTTATTCTTACTACTCTTCTTTTTATATAAATTCTTATTCCTATTTCTATTCCTATTACATGTCTTCTTCTACACATTTTTAATTCTTATTCTTACTACTCTTCTTCTTATATAAATTCTTATTACTATTCCTATTCCTACTCCTATTCTTATTCCTACTCCTATTCCTATTCCTATTTCTCTTCTTCTTCTAAGTTTTTTAATTCTTATTCCTATTCTTCTTCTATGTATTCTTAAATAAGTCTTCTCCATCTTCTTTCTCTTCTTAGTCTTAGTCTTTGTCTTCATATTCGTCGTCTTCGTCATCTTCATCTTCGTCTTCATCTTCATCTTCGTCTTCGTCTTCATCTTCGTCTTCGTCGTCGTCGTCATCTTCGTCTTTGTCTTCATCCTGTTCTTCATTGTCTTCTTCATCTTCATCTTCATCTTCTTCACTGTCTTTGTCTTCTTAGTTTTCTTTGTCTTTGGCCTTGGCCTTGTCTTTGTCTTCTCTTTGTCTTCTTTGTCACCTTCATCTTCATTGTCTTCTTCATCTTTGGCATCTTCTTCATCTTCATGTGCTTCTTCATCTTCACCTTCTTCGTCTTCTTTGTCTTTCCCTTCTTCATCTTCTCCCTCGTCTCTTTCACTCCTCTGTCGCTGCCGCCATGCAGCAGAACCGGAGCAGCCCCCGCAGCGCCCGCAGCGCCCGCCTGAAGCGGGAGGGACGTTTCCTGGGGGCAGCCGGCTGCCCGCGCAGGGCCTGGGCTCCCAGCTGGGCAGGCCAGGGGCTGGGGGGGCTGTGCGGGGCAGGCACCGGCCCTTGGCTGCACGGCTCCAGGGCCGGGCGCTCAGCCCAGGCCTCACGAGGAACAGGCACCGGGAGCCCGTCCTCTGCAAAAATTTTCCATTTCTGGTCTTTGTCCTCTTCTGGGGGCAGCTCCAGGACACTCACCTCGTCCCACTCATCATCCTCCGGGCGCAAGGGCTTGGTCCTGATGCCATGCTCGGTCTCGTTGTCCCAGTTCCCCTGCACGAGCTCCTTGGTGCTGTCATTTTCCCAATTGGAATGTCCTGAGGATCTGGTGCCATCCCCTCCACACACACCTTGGCCAATGTTTTCTTCCCAGTCGGAAAACTCCTGACAGCTGATGACATCTGTGCGGGACTGCCCTTGCTTGATGTATTTGTCCCAGCCCGAGGGATCCTGGGAGCTGCTGACTCCTTTGTGGGACAGATCTTCCTCAGAAACTTCTGGGGACAGCTCTTGTTCTTTCACCATGAAAGGCCCCAGGTCATCCAAGAATTGCCAAGACTTCATCTCCTCATCACTGTTGAACCTTGTCTCCCCCACTGCCAGCACTGACCCTGCTGCTGCCTCCTCAGCAGCTCCAGCCGGGGCAGGAGAGGCTCTGGGCAGGGCAGGCACTGCCTCTGCTGCCACCTCTGTGCCCTCGGGGCTGGGAGAGCTGGGCCCCTCTGGGGGACAAGGATGGGAGTCCTCCTCCTTTACTGGACCCACAGGCTTCTCCCCACTGCTGGAGCTGACATCATCCCCCCATTGGGACAGCTCTTGGACAACAGAGTCTGCCCCTTGGGACAGCGTTTGGTCACTCACAGCTTCCCATCGGGGCAGCTCCTGGGCTCCAGCTGCTGATCCTTGGGACAACTCCTTGTCACTGCTGTCTGTGATCTGGGAGGATTCCGGCTCTCTGTCTTCCCATCGGCAGGTGTGGCAGTGCACATCTTCTTCCCATGGTGAGAGGTCTTGGTCCCTCTCATCTTCCCTCTGGAAAAGCTCTTGGATATCGTCCCATTGGGAATCCTCTGAGACACTCACATCTGTCTGTAGGGACAGCTCATGGGATGTCTCATCCTCTTCCCATTCGAACTCCTGCTGCCCTCTTTCATCCGTTTCCCGCTGGGACGCCTCTTGGGCCGTGGCACATTTTTCCCACTCGCGCACCTCTTGGTACATCTCACCGTCCTCTTCCCACCGGTACTGCTCCCGGACTCCGATGGTTTCTTCCCGTTTATAGGTCTCTTCATGTGTTTCACCGCTGTACCGGGAAACCTCTCGAACACGCACACGTACCTGGAGCTCGTACTGCTCTTGACTCCCCCTGGGTCCCTGCCGGGAAATTTCTTGGACCGTCCGTACTCCTTGCCATTGGTTTGTCACTCGCCGTGTCGTATTTTCCCTCTGGGAAAGCTCCTCGTCACTATCACTTTCCCACTGGGAAAACTCTCGCTCCATGTCAGCAAATGGCCTCTCCTCCTCCTCAGTCTCTGTGGCAAAGCTGACCTGCCCACTGCCCCTGACCACTGCCCGCTGGAGGCTTCCAGCCAGCTGGGCAAGGGGCTGGAGGACTGGGAGTTGGAGTTGGCTTTGTCCTTGTCGCTATCACTGTCAGCGCTGTCGTCGTCTATCGCTGTCGGCGTCGAACGCAGACAGATGCAGGGAGCTGCTTCCTCCTCAGAGAGCGGCTCTCCTGGGAATGGGCACCCCAGGGCTCTGCGCCCCTTAGATACCCTCAGAGCCAGGGCAGGGCTCCCTGATGTCACAAGGGTCTCTGGCCACCACCATGTCCCACATCACAAAGGGCCCCGACACCGAGCGCCCGTGTCACAAAGGGCCAGCCCCGGCACCCCAACAACAGTGGAGCAGCAGGGACTGGCACGGAGCAGCCCCCGGACTTGTGGCCTTGTGGCCCCTGCTGTGCCCAGAGCCCTGAGGGGCTTTGGCCGCGCTCCCACACGGCAGCCCCAGCCCCACGGGGCACAGCCCTGGGTTTGCAGGCTGCGCCCTGCAGGGCACCAGGAATTGGCCGCACGGACGTGCCAGGGACTTGTGGGCAGCGGCTCCAGGAGCCGCGGGAGCCCGGGGACCAGGGCTGTCCCTCAGGGCTCTGCCCGGGCCCCGGGGCTGCTCACTGCCTTGAGCAATGACACGCAGGGCACCGAGCGCAGCCTCGGCGCCTTTGCCGGGGACGGGAAGCCGAGCGGGGCAGGGCCCCACGCAAGGCCGGGGCCATCCACAGGCACCCGCACGAGCTGGACAAGCGGCACCACGAGAGCCCCGTGCGCTTCCACAAGGCCGGGGCGGCTGCTGCACCTGGCTCGGGGCAGTGCCCGGGGCACCGACCCTTGCAGCTCTCCCCTCGCCTCGGCGGCGCCACGGGCACAGAGCCCGGGCCCGGGGCTCGCTCCCTGCTGCCCCCAGGGCGCTGCCGAGGGCTCCCCGCCCGCCGGGGCCGGGGCCGGGCGCTGAGGGAGCGGCGCCGCCATTGCTGCCGCCCTCAGCGGCTCTGAGGGGAGCGCGGCTCCCGCCGGCCCCGCTCCGCCCGCACACGCAGCACAAACACGGAGCACAAAGACAGACGGCGCTGAACATCGTGTCCGTGCCCCTCCAAATGCATCGGGACAGCGGCCCGAAGGGCTGGGCTCGGCTGCGGCACCATCGACCCCATGGCCCGGTTGTGTGAGATGTGACACTAAACCCACAGGGTTTAGTCTAGATGGGATAAAAAGAAACGTATTTTTTAGTCTTCTTGGGATAGAAAACCACTTTTGATTGCACTACTCTGTTGTACGCTGGTCTTGAAAGGCATAATAAATACTAAAATGGTATAATTAGAAGTCCGTGTGGCTCAAAAGTTGTTAACAGGTAGTTAGCAATATCTCTGGTGACAAAAGATTTAATAAAAGAAAAACTACGCTAAAAAAGTTTACACAGTTCTATCACGTGTTGCTCTTGTCTTCTACAACTTTTAAATTCGTTTCCTTTGCTGAGAGGGTGTCAGGCTCTGCTCCCAGGGAACAGACAGGACAAGGGGAAACGGCCTCAAGCTGTGCCAGGGAAGGCTCGGGTTGGACACCAGGAGCAATTTCCTCATGGAAAGGCTGGTCAGGCCATGGGAAGAGCTGCCCAGGGAGTTTTGGAGTGCCCATCCCTGGAGGTGTTACAATGTTGCCAATTTAATGATGGGGCCTTAACTCCAAAGATGTTAAAAAGGAAAGGCCAATCGTTTATTGGTATAAAAACGGCTACAGGAACAGGAGGCTGGGCTAGTCCCAGCCCCTCACAGCAAGTCAGAGAAACCAAAACGTGCATACAGGCCACCCCTCCGGATAGTCTGTTTACGAGAGCAATGCGCCTTCCCTAAGGGTGGTCAGTCCCTTTTAAAGTCTCAGTCTCCTCAGGGATTGGTCCGTTTTGGATTCTTTTCTTGATTGGTGGATTCTTCGGGCTCTCATTGGCTCTTAGCGGCGTGCGTTCTACACCAATCATTTCTTCCCGCCTTGTTCTGATTGGGTGGTTGAGTTCTCCAATGAAAGCGCTGGGTGGTGGTCTCAGTCTTTGAGTTGGAGGTTCCCCTGTTCTCTGGTGTTGTCCCTTTAACTGTGTGAAAAACGACGTTTCACTTTTTTTTATTAATTTATGAGTTTAATAAAAATTAAAAAAAAAGAAAAGATATAGAATAAAAACGGACAATTAGGAGACAGGAAAAGACAGCTACTCAGCTGAGGGTGCGAAACGGACACACACCTCTCTTCAGATCCTTTGTTTTTAAGGACTCTTGTGTTACGTATTTAAATAAGCTAATGCATGATTTAAATATTCATTTTGATTTCAAGACTCCTATAAGTATACAATTTTTCTATAAGATTCCATGTAGTCTG
>JADMLD010001696.1:0-200602 GCA_017589585.1 Phylloscopus whistleri | reverse complement strand
ACAAGCATACAAAAACACAACAAAATCAGCAGGTAAACTTCTATAAGAGAGTAAACCCTAAAACAATGACAGGTCCTGATTGTGTTTCCCTTGCACTAATCTCAGAACCATTTAGGTTGGAAAAGCCCTCTAAGATTGAGTCCAACTGCTAACCCAGCACTGCCAAGGCCATCACTAAACCATGTTCCCCAGTGCCACATCTAAGCTCAGGTTAACACAAAATTCCAAACCTCTGATGGCCTGAGATCTTTGCAGTTTAGTCTGAGAGCATTAACTAAGTTAGGAAAATTCTCTAGAGTGACAGGCTGAGCGTCTCTTTGTTTCCTTGACTTTCACTAGTGTACTGTGTAAGTGGAAAGACATGCAGGTTTGACCACATTCATCCTGACCAGATGTCACAGGCCCAGGAGTCATTTGGATGACAGCTGAAAATGCAATCCATTGAACAGTCACGTGCCTGTGGCACTTCTTTGCTCCTCATTCCAAATCCAACATGAGTCAATCCCATACGTACTATGTAGACAGATTTCCTTCCTATTTAACAAGACCCTTCCCTTCTTGAGAAGCATTATAAAATACTGGGTGGATTTGAAACCAAAGCCATACAGTGTTGATAAACTGAGAAAGAGCCTTGGAAGAATGACCAGAAAAACTCCGACAAAGTACAGGAGCTACTGACATGTTTTCATCCAAAACCTAAATATTTCATTTCTTCTCCTTACCTTCAAAACATTGGAAATTTGGTACTGATAACAATTTATTTTGACTTCTCTATTTTATAACAAAATTCATAGTTAATGTACTTTCGTATTTTGCAAAAATTGTTCCTGCTTATACACTGAACACCAAAAAAGGGTTCAGGACTAAAACAAGCACTGGGGTTCAGCCAGAGAATTATGCTCAACAGTTTTAAATTATTTCTTTAAACATCCTATTTGCCCAATTTTCAGAGGACTGCCAAAGAATGCAAGTAGCAGGAATGCAGAGATAGAAAAATTCCTATGTGGAATTTGGACACTTCCTTGAGGGAATTTGGATTTGAATTATTCTTCATTAGTTCACTTCAGACATTTACCTATATTGAAAATAAACCTACCCTGAGCTCTCATTACATAAAAACTTCTCAAGTAAGCATAACTTTGCCGTTTATGACACAATACCTAGGAAACTACTTAATTACTCAGCCGTATCAACCTCACAGATTCTTCCAGTGAAGAAAACACTGGACAGCTCACTCAGTCAGGCTTGCAGAAAATCCATGGAACTGAAGGCAGCAGGCTTTCAGGTCCTGATACAGGACTGCTTTCCAAGCCCAGCGGAACTGCCAGAAGAACTTCTCTCCCCTTGGATGGTTCTATGGAGAATTCGGTGCCACTTTACACTGAGTCACTAATTCCTAGTGGTAGGAGAACGCTAGCATTGCCTAAAGGAATATATTCTGCTTCTCAAGAATACTTAGAACATAAATTAAACAACGAGACAAAACCAAATACACAACTTACAAGCTCATCACTGCCCTTCTTTACTTCGTTACCTGCAACAGAGGTATAAAACTTCGTGATTATTTAGACTGGACTTTCTTTAACCAACTGAAAAATACACTTTCGCATTGCACTTCCTCTTTCAGGAGCAAGATAAACTACTGTGAAACAGTCTGGATCGGCATATGATACACTGAAATAGAAAACGTTCAAATACAGCTCTTTCTGAACCAGAATTCCTGGCTATGAACACCAGATATCAATGGGATGGGACAACTGCTTGTCTTAAAGAAGTCAAAGGTGTCTTCAGAAGAGAGGGGCCTGAAGAACAGTTAGCATTTTGCCGTGCTTTGAGTACCAGATGGACGATGCAAGGACATCTGGAACACAGCCTCTAGAGAATACTGGCCAGCTGTAGGACCTATGGGATTCACGTGTATTTCCCTGAGGAAAAAAATCTCCACCAAGAGAAATTTGAGACATCAAGTCTGAAAGTAACAGTGCCTTACACTGATCCTAATTTTAGAACAGCAATGCTGTACAACTATCTGGATAGGACAATTAAATACTGGAGCAGGTGTACAGGGAAGTGAGTGAACTCTCCATGGTTAGAAGTTTTTACATCCAAACATGGGATGTTTGATATGGAATGCAAATAAGCGAGACTAAGAAATTACTAACTGGCCATTTTATAAAGATCACATCTGCTAAGCAGTCATTAAAAAAATACAGTAACTTTTTTCAGAGCCTGATAATCAGAACAGGAAATAGTAAGAATACTCAGTTTTCAAAACAGGGGAGTTTAAATGTAGAGTCCCACAGAGGCCTTAGCTGTGGCTTGAGGTTGTTCAGAGAATTCATAGAAAACCTATTGAGGTGAAAATGTTTGTTTATTACCTAGAAGACATTATTACCATGATTACTATCATTTTTTTTCTCTACAAAAATCCATTATATCTTTAGGACAATAGCAACAAAGAGTGTGATGTTCTATGTCAACAAATGTAGTCAAGCACAAGAAGAAAAACATGTGTCTCATATACGTGTATGTGCTGGCTCCAGTACAATGACTCACATTAAAAAATAAAGGTTGGGAGCCACTGGGCATTGCTTCATAAAAATACCAGCCAAAGAGTTAGCAGTGGTTATAAAGACAAAGGGGAATCCAGGGAATTGTAGAAAAGCAATACGAGACAATAAAGAACGCCCTGTTATGCACTATTTCAAACTCACAGTACAGTCATCCCAAATGCAGTTTTCCTCTCTCTGATTCAGATACAGTAGGTGAAGGAAAAGAGAAAAGCAAGACACATATCATAGATGTTTCTAGAAATTACCCAAACATAATCATAGTGACTTACCACAAGATATGTTTCGCTGAAATGAGTTCAATTCTAGGTACAACGTACAAATGTAGGGATAAGGCACAAGATGGACATTCTCATGTTTGAATTTCATCTTTGATACTCGCTCCCATTTACTCAAATCTGAGAAGAATGGTTAAGACTTAAAAACACAACACTAACATTTCAAAGGTGCATGAGTCCTGAAGACCATGTCTTCTAAAGCTTCAAAAGTCGCAGCACCCTGCACATGTGCACAAGGGAGCAAATACAACTTGTTCCTATGAATTTGTGAAACTGCACCAGTACCACACTACAGGAAACACTTATCCAGGTTTACTTATCCACACTGCCCCATCAGTCACGTGTATTAATAGCGTTCTGTTCCCTTAATTGTGTTTGGCTTCAGTACTGACACCTTCTGCAAAAAACTATGCCAGGCTCTTCCAAACCTATGAACAGAAAAACCCCTCAGTAGTCTTCCTAATTAAAAAGGAATTATTTTAAAATTTCGTTTAAAAATTGAAAAGGACTTGGATTCATAGATGCAGCATCATTAAATTTACTTCACAGTTCAAAATGGGGGAAAAAAGATAATTGACTTGACAACCACCACAGTTACAGCCATTCCTTTATGCGACTGCAGCTCTGACATCCAGGAGCTTCTGCTTGGAAGAACAAATGGTGCTGGACATAAGTCTCCTCACACACCTCTGATCTCAGGGAGAAACACATGAAATGAACACTGTTAGTCCACATTTGCTAGCAGAAACTAACATCCCAGGGACAGAAGATGATGAAACATTGATACAATCAGTTCCTTCAAGGACTGAAATTCCCTGGTTTTTGGCTTGAAGGACTCATAACTGGTGATTAACAAAGAGTCACTCTACAGAGAGGAGCCTGACACACCAACTGTAAGACAGCTCCTCGTGCCAGGCCTCTGAGCTCACAGGTCTCTTCCAGGCCCAGTGCTCGCTGAGCATGTGGATGGACTTACAAGTTCTAGAAATACAAGTTTGTGAACCAAACACTCCTCAACGCACAAGCAGAACTGGCTGAGCTTTAGGGAAGCAAACCAATAATGTTGGTTGGGTTGGGTGTCTCCTGCATAATGATGCTCTTGGCTACCTTATCTTCTTGACTCTAACAGGAATAGGTTGCTGTCATATGTACCTACTTTGGACAGAGAAAGAGGATGGCCTGGTTTCTGCCTGCTATTAGGAGGCATAATGCAGTCTTCTAAGACAGGAGGGGAATGCCTTGGAGGTGTTCATTACTCCTGGGCACTCAGTATCACAGGAGGTAACGCCAGATCTGATCCAAAAGCTGACACACCTTTAGGACTGGAAAACGCTAACATTTAACTGAATTACTTTTCTCTTCAACAAAAGCCTTAGGAGAGTAACTTCTTAACCCATTACACAACAGCAACTACAACAGAAATATTAACTGTTACTGTAGCTTCTATCAAATTATCATCAATTTAAATTAATAATCTGCAGAATATGTAGCAGACGTGACTAAATTCTATCCAGCTGCACAAGCCAGAAAAAAAAAAAATGAAGGCCAGTCTTGGTGCATTCTGATGAAAAAACACCTAGAAAGTGGAGGAGCCCATAGTACAGCTGCTAGCTACAATAATCCAATCTCAAATGCCTCAGCACTTCTATATCAAAAGTGAAATCCCAGGAAACTACACTCCTCAAAATCTGCGCATGCCAATAGTTAAGTATCAGCTTCTATATGACTATGCTGTGCAACTGCACAGAGCTTTTACAGCACTGTCTGTGGACAGCAGGCCAGACTGACAGCAGCTCAGTGCCTCTGCAAACCTCAGGGAAGATGGAAAAGATCAGCTGACTGGTCCCACAGGACTGAGGGGCATGAGCACAGTAAGGTGAATACTGCACAGATGACATTTGCTTCATATTTGTTTCTAGGCTTCAAAGATGTACACTGAAGAGGGAACCAGAATAACTGGATGACAATCTTGCAGGCTTCAAAAGCCTGTCTGGATTTCCAATTATCTTAGCTCAACTACTGCTCCTTGTAAAGCTTACTCCGTGAGGTGCTTTTTGCTTCTCTCAGCCATCTCTGTGGAGACACAAGCACAGACTCACACTTGCTCTCATCCTCCATCCCCAAAGGCTCAGGGTGGTTTAACCTTGAGGGACCTCGCAAGGACAGCACTGTGAGTGTCCCTGGCCACGGGCCAGCATTGCTGGGCCTGTAAGGAGTGCTTTACATTCTACGGACCTTTGGGAACAATGCACAGCTGCGCTTGAAAGCGCATGAGGTGGGCTTCCTTGGCACTTTATATACACCTTCACTTGCTCTGGCTAAACCTAATTTGGAACGCAGGGCTGTTTGGATGGAAACACTGCAAAACATTCTTGTCACATCAGCTCTCTGGTGTAGGCAACATCTGAGGTGTCCACAATACCTTCAGCTAATGTCAAACTGCAAAGATTGAAGCAGTACTACTCCAGCCAAAGATCTGCACAGTCCAACACATAAATGTTGACTTATGCAATGCCCAACAGATACAAGTCATTGAATCTTTTATGAGTAGGAAAGAAAGGATACATGGAAAGACCGTGAAGTGGTCTGTAGAAAATGGATGTAAATCATCAAGATTTCCAAGGATTACTCGAATCACTTCCTGGAGAGGCCAAAAAAATAAACAAAGGAAAAATATTAAAAACATAGTCACAATTCCACTGTCAAGTACACTTTCAAGGCTTGGGAAAAAAAAATAATAACATTCCTTTATAGTTTGCATGTATCATGGAAGACCAGGTTCTATATATTCTGCTTTTCCTCCTCCCCTTCTTTTCCCCACTCCCTCCCGCCATTTTAGAATGCACTGCACTGACAGACTCATAGAAATTTAGGTGAATGAGTATCTTAATCTTGAATTAACATAGAAGAGGTACTATGGAAAATGGAGGTGTGCTTTTAAATTTAAGAAGTTTTAAATTTAAGGAGTGTCATTTTATTTTTCCAGCAAAGCACACATAGCATTTACCTAATCCTCTTTCTCTGAATAGTGACCCAAATCAGTTACAAGGGAACTGCAGTTAAGCCCCAACAAACTCCTCCTCTACAAACACAAAACTTTTTCTAGTAATACCTTTCAATATTTTCAAAAGTGAAAAAAAATTGTAATTCTTCATAACAATTCAAATCAGCACATTTTCTTCAGTAAGGTTTTTAATGCTATTACTGTACTCTGAAGATTTTTAGAAATTAAGTAATAGGAAGAAGCATTTTTAAGCAGGCAGTATATTTGTCTCGATTTCTTAGTAATGGCAGGGGCCTTCTTCTGTCTCAGGAAGAAGATGACAACAACACAACTCATCAACTGTGACCATCAATATGTGCTTGGACACAAAGGAATGGCATCACTAGAGGAACACCCGTTGGTTCCACAGTTGCAAGGAAAGCATGTGAAATTTATCATTAGATTAGCCTCCATCAAACCAGCTCAGGAGTACTGCCACAGCTCCTGAAAAACCAAGAGGGATTAACAGCTAGTCAAGCCTGACAACTTGAAAGCAGTGGTCAGTTTCGAGGTTGAGAATGAAATCCTGGGAAAGAGCTCCTGCAAGAATGACTCTGAAAAGGAATCAGACAGGAACTGGGGGCAACTAGCTCACCAACAGGAGTTTCCATTTGTCCAATTTTAACAGTCATTAGCCTTTTTGGAATATTTAAAACAAAAGCATGACTCTTCTACACTAAATTTTGCCTGTTGAGGAACATTTTTCATTTATGTCATTTTTTTTTTCATGCTTAGACTCTCCAGGGAAGTTCCCCATTACTCACACTTGAAGTGCTGCATTTGACAAGATGTTCTCAATTCTGTAACAAGCATATGATGTGTTCAACCTAACACCCATCAGAGGTCCTATGGACCTGCCTCAGCTCCTACCTCTGATTCCCTGGCAGCACTTTCAGTGAGACTGAGATTGGGAGAGCTGTGAAAGAAAGAGAGTTGGAATCATCCCAGTCAAAATGCAATGAAGCTACATTTCACATAAGAGTTTAAACAGCAACAAAATATAATTCCCGTTGAACAGGAGAAAATACTTAGCAGGCAGATTAATACTTAATCTATTACTCTTAAAAAACATCCCCAAATCACAAGGATTGTTCCGTTCGAACTTTCTACCCACTTTTGTTTCGTGTCTTAACGACTTGTGTTAACTCACTGCCACATGCAGTCAACAAACAGCAGGCTGACTTCTCGGCTTTAACACACATACCTGTTGAAGTTGCCATACCGGATTTTAAATTTGTACACATGCCTGCCAGCATGAAGAAATCTTGTTTCAGGCAATGGATAAGTGAATGGTTTCAATGACATCTTTCTCTCCCTGAACGCCAAACTAGGAAAGCAGGAGAGTCAAAGGTTAATTCCTAAAATCCCTCACCACATCTCGTTCTGTCATATGAAAAGATTACATGCAGTTTTTCTTCCAGGGGACATTTGCAGAGAGAATTCTCCTACCAGTCAGCAGACGGCTGACTGCCCGTTTCAATAGCGCCGTGTTTTTGAGCAGGATGTGAGGACAGACCTGGAGCAGACGGCCGCCTCGCCTTCAGCTGCGCTGCCCCGCAGCTCTCTGTGCCGAGGTCCCTGGAGCCTTACTAGCCTCGTGTCCCCGGGCTGGCAAGCACTCCACCCCCACCAGCCCAGCCCCCTCCGCAGAGCCCTGTGGGGCTCGCGGCCGGCACCGGATGCGGGGGAGACCCCGGCAGTCCGGCCCGCAAGAGCTCGTTGCTCCTCACGCCCACCGCACGTCCCCGGTGCCCCCGGGGTGAGGCGGAGAGCCCAGGCCGGCTGAAGCAAGGCCGGGCCCCACTGCGGACGCCGACCAAGCGTCTGCCCTGCCCAGACGCGAGATGCTGCAGCCTTCCCAGAGTCGGGGGCGACCTGAAAGGCCCCCGGACAGCTCCGGCGCCTACCGGCCCCCTTCCGCTCCACGGCTACCGGTCCCGCCGCACCCACCAAGCCCTCGCCTCCGGCGGGGCCAGGCCGGGGCTGCGGCCCGAGAGGAGCCGAGTGGCGCTCAGCCGAGCACAGCCGAACCGAGCCGAATGGAGCCGAACCAAGGCGAGCCCAGCCGAGCCTAGCCGAGCCCAGCCTAATCCCGCCGAGCCCAGCTGAGCCCTGCTGCAGGTAGGGAGGGGGGACATGGGCAGAGCGGATCCGCAGCTCTGCAGCCCCTTTCCTCTGAGGGGTAGCGGGGCGGGACGTGCTGGTGGCGGGTGCTAGAGTTGGCCGGGGCTGGGCTGCTGAGGTGGCATCTCAGATGAGGCAGAGGCTCCGGGAGGCGCTAGACCTGCCCCGAGAGGGGCTAGCGGTCGATCCTTAGCCACTACAGCACCTCTTTCTTTTCCCTTTCTGCTCCATTTCTCCTGCAACCTCTGTTGTCCGTCCTTTATATAGCTGGAACATTTTATATACTACATCTCTTTAAGAAAGACTGGAGTTGAAAGATCTGTACCAGGGACTGATACAGCATCCCTCGCCGTCCACTCAGTGAGATGAAGTCCAGTTCCTATAAGCAGCTGCATGATGGTGCCCCTCAGCATTGGTAAAGACATGATGTAGAGAATAATTCGGCAGCTGCAGAACAATTTTGAATTGATTTTCACTCTCTTTTGGTTTATATAAAAAAAGTAAGCTTTGGGAGTCAGGAAGTAAATTGATGCATTGATTTCATGCACAGGCAGGAAATTGGTAACTATGGGGAAATGATGTTCAAGCAAGCAGATAACACAGTGGAAAACACTGCTTCACTAACTACTCTAATCTTCACTAGCAACATGGGCCCAGCATTGTGGGTGCATCTCAGCAAAAAGGGCTATATCCTGTTTGAGGTGCTCTTCAATAGCAAATGGGAGGCTTTAAGTTGGTTCTACAGTAGAACAGCACCCTCAGGAATCCTACTGCACTACTGCCAGATAAAGTGACCCCAAAAGCTGGAATCCAATTTTATTTTATTTTTTTAAAATTAAATGTCTTAGCACTACTGTTCTTCCTGATATCCTCTGGTCATACCTGGAACACTGTATGTACCTTCCCCTCTTAATCATACTAGAGAAAATCTGAGGGGGGAAGGTTTGCAGATGTAGTTCATCAAGTCTAATCCACAGCCACCTTTAATGATGTATGCCTGTCTATCCAACATTTTCATGTCCAAGAAGACCAATACATTTTATACACTACGTTCTTGTGCTCAATATTTCATTGATAGGAATAAAAGAGGCAAAAAACTGGTGCCATGCCCCTTCTCTAAGAGAATTATCATGGTTTCTTGCAGGTGTACTATATAGAACTGCGATACTTCATATGTGCCATGCAAAACTATTCAAATTAATGCCTAAGATGTTTAAGCACTTAGGAATTTTATTCCATTTTATGTTTCAAAACAATTCCAGTAAACAACTTCAAATATTTTTGGTTTATGTCAAGCACACGGTAAGCTGTTAAGGTGAGTTTTGGGCACAGGAAATTGGCCGAGATTGCTTTTTTGTGACAGTGACATGGCAATGCTCTCTGGTGAGGAATTACAATATCTCTGAGTCCTGGCTGCTTCTGAGGAGAATCTGTGCCAAAGCAGGGGAAGGTACTTGGGCATTCTGAATATTTGTGTATGCTCTGAAAAATGTATTAAGCCAACTTGAATGTAATACTTGAAAAACAGTGAATATTGCTAATGTGATGATTTAATGGTGTGATTGTATTTTTAATTTTAAAAAAATGTTGACTTTCTATACTTTTTAGGGGATTATTATGAATTTCCTCTAGACAGGTAGTAACACCTTGCTCTGTCTTGGTAAGAAAACTCTGTCTTCTTCAGTCAGGTTTGCTTTCATGGGCCTACTCTGTTAGAAAAATAATTTGTTTCTTTTCAATATTTGTCAGCCCACTCAAAATTTTGCTTCCTTCTCCTGCTGTTATATATCGAGATACGACTTGTTTGAATGTGTTACCAACTTTTTTTCTGGTTTTTTTTTTTCCTTTCTGCAGGATTTCTATGGAGGAGAAAAGCCTGAAATGGGGAATGCTTGAAGATCTACCAGAAACATTTCAACATTGGGCAGAAATGCTCAGACAGAAACTACTGTCATATCAAAGGCAGGCAAATGATTGTTATAATTTCTGTCTGAGAGGTAAATTCAGGTAAGGCTTTTAATTTCTTGTGTACATAATTTTTCAGTATGTAGCTGAAAAAACCAAGAATTATGTTGTTGTCTTAATCCATATAATAATCCATAATCAAAATACTAAAATATATGCAGCAGACTAGAGACAACTATTCAGAAGAAGTTAGAAGTGAAACTGGACCTTTGCAAGTATATGTTCTTGTACTATATACACTGTAGAAACTGGATACATTAAAATTATATTTTAGCAACAGTACAGTATTGTAATTTGCTGTATTCACAGAACACATAAAAGCAATTACCAAATAGATTATCAATACATTTTGGTATTTGACAAAGGTCTGTGTTATATATGCAAGAATATAATTTTTAATGTTAATGCCATTATGTATCACAATTATTTAATTTTGAGGAGTAATTGATTAAAATTGTGTTTTATCAGGGGGTTTACATTCAGGAGCTGTAATTTAAGCAGAGGTGTGGTAATTACAGATAGATTCCAAGCTGCATGTTATCAGCTTAGTATTAGTTTTCCTTGAATAGCAGATTATGAGACATACTTGGTTTGTTTATATATTGCCATTCAAAATATCCTAGTATTAAATATAGATAGTAAAGTTATTACTGTCACACTATGCTTGTGCAACTGTGGACATCATCAGACCTAAAATAAATACATAATTTCTGCTCATACTCATTTATGTATTAAAACCAGTAAAGTTTCTCATTTTTGTATATATAATATTGATTTGTATATAACTTGATTTTCAAATAAAAATGTATCTATTATATACAAGATTTTAGAATATAAGAAATTTGACAGGATTTGGAAATGCAAATGTAACTTTTCTATATAAAAATTGAAAAATAAAAGGCTTGGAAAATATAAGAAAACAGAATCTATATGAAAGAAATAAAAATAGTGTCTGTTTACCGCTCAGTCCTGCTCACTGCCCCTCATTTTCTCATTCTGGCCCAGTGTCCTCCCTGATATCCCTTCCATGTTACTCTGTCCTTTTATCTGTTTGTGCTTCTTACCTGCTCTGTCCTTCTGTCATCCTCCATGCCTCTCTCAGGATCCCTTTTCCTTTTTTATTCTGTTGCTCTTTCCTGCTCTGTGGGCCATCGTTTCTCATTGTATCTTTCTGTCCTGCTCCCTGCCCCTATTATTTTTTAATAGCACTGTCATGCTATCTGTCCCATTTTGTTTTCTTTATCTCCATTCTCACCCTGTCCTTATTTTCCTTTGTCCTGCTCCCACTCCCTCTCTCTCTGCCTCTTCTCTCTCCCTTGTGTTTCTAGGTGAGATTCCCCAAGGGGCAGGTGGTGCTGCCTTCAAGTGACATGGTTTAGTGGCTTGGCAATGCTGGGTTAATGGTTGAACTGTGATGATCTCGACGTTCTTTTCCAACCTAAATGATTCTATGGTTCTTTATCTCTCTTCTGCTCCCTTCCCTCTCCCCCACCCCTTGCAGTTCTTTTCTCCTTTCTCTTGTCGCTATCTTTTCTGTCATTCTCTGTCCCATTCCTAGCCTTGTGCTTTCCCTGTACACTCCCACCACCAAGTTGGTCCCCTCTTCCTCTTCCCCTCCCTCTCCCTCTTTCTTTTCTCTCATCACGGGCACTGCTGCTCGTTTTTGGTGGACTCCACCTTTGTCCAGCAGCCTGTTGCTCCAGGAGCTGACCAACTATCTGTTCCCTTCCAGTCTGACAAGCACTGCTCCAAAAACAACAGCTAAAGTGTCCGGGGGCACGGGGCAGGGTCAGGACCCCCAAGTGACAGAGCAGACTTACTGAAGGAACTTGTTACATGTGTGATGGAATAAACCCTCACCAGCCACCTTTGTCCTCCCTTTGCATGGGGAAGGGGCTATGAGGGAGCCCTCGGCAGGAGGTAATGCAGAGCGGAGATCGGGCAATGGCTCCCTGTTCTTGCTGGGCCCCAGCTGTGGGGCCTGATGACATCTGATTCTGTACTCATGGTTCTTAGACAGATTTATTATGTCTCTAGGTCATGTGGTTTGGTTTTCTTGTGCTCAGTGTGTTCTTGCATGTGTTTGTGTCTGTCTTGGAGCTGTTCTGCCTACCACAGCAGTGAGAGGCAGCAGAAGGATAACCATAAGATTATTTATCTTTTATTTTACTCTTCAGATTTTCACGCTTGACTCTCTCAGCTGTATTGACCAAGCGGGCGAGCCGTGCAGCAGTGGCAGGAGGACTCAAGCGGTTGAAGTGGGTCTGTGAGCGCAGATTCCAGGCACAGTACAGCTGTGTCCTCCAGTATCACAGTGGTCTCCCTGCAGCCTCATGGTGATTTCCTTTTTATGGTTTGTTTTTGGTTGGTTGTTTGGTTTTTTTTGCCTCACTCATGTTCCTTTTTTATTCTTGGTGGCTCTTTGTGCTCCCCAGGCCATTGTTTTCCATGGGATCCATGAGATGAGTATAATTCCAGAGAAAAAATTGTAAGTGAAGGCTAATGGTTGCTGGGGAATTTGCTCGGGAATTATGAACCTCACACATACAGAATTTTGGAGGTGGAATCCCAATTCCAGCCTTGGGCACCTGCAGGAGAAGAGGGATCCTTATCCATAGCAAGGAAAGCCCAGTGCCCCAGGGTGTGAGGTGCAGACAAGGAGCTGTCCCGGGAATGAGCAGCAAGTCCCCTCTGCCCTCACACTCAGAGTGGCAGCAGCCCCAGGTGAGAGCTATGAGGATGATGAGGGCTCAGAGCAGCCCCAGGTGAGAGCTGTGAGGATGATGAGGGGGTGGCTCCTGTGGGGGGGGTGCTGCTTTAAGAGGGGAGCCTGGGCTCTCTTCAGCCTGGAGCTGCTGGAGCTGTGGGCTGAGGAGGTCTGAGGAGAGCACTTGTATGTGCAGCATTGCTTCAAGGAGGTGCTGAGGGACAAACCTTTGTGCTCGGACGCAGCAGGTGAGTCAGTGTGGGTTTGTAGGGGGGACTTTTCTTCTTTTCCTTTTTAGCTTCATCTTGTTAATCCTTTCCCAGTGTCCTCAGCAAAAAAGTGGGGGTTATGAGGATAAAAAAAAGTTTAAGGGAAGAGACTTTTCTTCACTGATCATCTGTGTTTAAATTTGGGGGAATGCCCCTTTACCCATGATTTTAATAAATAGTGATGTTTATATGTGATTTTTGTTCACTATTACGTTCTTTGGTGGTATATTGTTTTTTGTTTCATTCTTTGGTTTTATTTTTTATGTTTAATTTGGTTTTTGAGTGATGATAACCTTATGGATGGGTTTGTTTGTATTTAAGGTAGAATAAATTTAAGTTGCTTTTATTAACAGACTTGTTATATGGGTTACTGGGGTTTTGTTTGTTGTACATAGGCATTCAGATTGGGTAGGACCAGCTTGCCTGGTGGAGGTTTGAGTGTTTTGTTTGATGCAGTTATTGGTTTTTGAAGGCTTTTTTCCCTGTAGTGGTTTTAAGGTGGCTGTTGACAGCTTACTGTGTAGTTTTATTTTGTTTGTAGCTGGTGTACGATAGGGGATTTGGTCTCTTTGTTGAATATTGTATTTCTTAGTTCAGGTGTTGATCAGGTTACTTTTGAACTCAGTTTTGTGGCTGATTTTTTTTTTTTGGTGGGCTGTTACCTTTTAAAAGGATATGTTTTCTAAGGTTTACAATGCTGTGATGGGCTGTAATGTGAGGTATAGAGTAGGCTTTGAATGATTTTGTGGTGGCTTTTATTATGGTGAATATGCAGTGTTAGTTTTGGTGGGCTTGAGGTGCTGTGAGGTGGTTAATCTGTTACAGTTTTTTAATATTTTTAATTGGATTATTGTTTATTGTATTTTGAGGTTTATTTATTTGGTTTGTTTGCAATCCATGTTTTTTAGTTATGGATAATTTGGGAGATATTTTTATGGTTAAATTGACCTTTGGGTTTTGTGTGTGTTTATAGGTGATATTTTTGTTTTGATGGTTTGAGGCATTATGGATTTATTGAGTTAGGAATAATTTTTTGGTGTTGTTAATTCAAGTTTATTTGTGGTATTTTTGTTTTTGTAGTTTAATTTGTTGTTTTGTAGTTTTTTTATTAGTTTTATTTTTGGGAACTTGGCTACTGATATAGTGGATTTTTTTAGGTAGTTTTTGGAGTAGTGGTGTTCTTTTATTTTTTAAAAGTTTAGGTTTTTTCATGTTGTTAGTGGGTTTTTTTTAGTTAATTTTATGGAGTATTGGTTATTATTTATGAGTTAGTGTAGGTGGTTTTTTTAGTCGGGTTTGGGGTTAGGTGTACAGTTTTGAGTTTGGTAAATTGGTTTGATATATTTTTTTTTACTAGTTTTTGTGATTTGGTGTGTGGGATTCTACGTGGTTGTCTTTAATTTTTGTTCCATTTCTAGGATGTGACAAGAATTGCTAGTGAAAAGAGTGTGGTGTGGTTTGTTTGCTGGTAATTGGTTGTATGGTAGAGATTTTTAGTTTGTGGGGTTTTTGGGCTTTTTGTTAGTGAGATTAAAGTGGTTTATTTTTGAGTTAATTAGGAATTATTTTAAAGATTTCAGGGAGGTTTAGCTTTTTAATATGGGTGTGCTGTATGAAGAGGGTAATTTATAGGTTTGATGTGATACTGGTGGTGTGGTGGATAGACGGAATCTTTGCAGTAGTTATTTTAAATGTTTGAGGGTTTTTAGCACTTAAAATATTTGTTCAGGAGGATGTTTGTTTGGAATGTATGGGGTTGTGGGTTAGTTATAATGGTGTTTTTTGATTTTATTTTTAATTAGTTTTTTTAGGTTTTATAGTGGAAAACTGTGATTTTTTTGTTATGTTAGTAAGAGAAATGGGTTTTGATTTTGTATGTGGCAATGGGGTTTGTGTATATAGCGTACTAGTGTTGAGTACGATTTTAAATTGTTGTAATTTTGATGTTAGGTTAATGAATCGACATACTTCAAAACACGTGGGGTTTTTGATTTTTATTTGGTTAGAGACAGGCCTTTTTAAGTTTGGGGGGGTTCTGGGCATATACTTGGGGTTTTTTTAGGGGATTGGACATGGGACTATTTCTCTTTTATTTGCTGGTTTGATTATGGGTAATTAGGCTTGGCTTTTTTTGGTGCAGGTTTTTTTTAATTTTCTTTTTCAAAATTTGTATATTTGTGTGGTTGGGGTAGTGGTGTTTTTGGTGCAGCTTTAAGCATCCATTGCTGTTTGTGTGTTTTAGGCAGTCCACTGGTATTACACTGAGACCCCCTCACAGGCTGGACAACAGATCAGCTAAGATCGTGCTTTGATGTTTGGATTTCTTTATGGCACCAGATTAAGAGACAGCAGCCCGGTGACAGCAGGCATTTCCCAGAGGGCGAGCCGGTCTTCCTTTGCACCCGACGTGGATTCTCATCCCCAGATGTCCAAGAGATAAGTGGAGGGCTACAGCTCACAGAGGGGATGAAAGCAGGGTGCTGGGTCAGGGGTCACCGGGAGGGATTTTTGAGTCAGCTTTGGAGACGGGGATGTCCAAGATGTGACCCCTTAGGCCCCATCAAAGGAAAGTCTCAGTTTTGCTCACAGTGCTGAGGTGTGCAGGGCAGAGCAGTCCCGCGCGTGTTGTGTCACTTGTCTGTTGTGCGCTCTGCGTCTTTTAGGCGTCTCGTCTTTCACGTCTTTTGCCGTAGCCTTTCCTATCAGAAACCCTGGTGTCCAACTGAGCATCTCTGATCGCTGCCTTCCTTGGCCTGGTGCCTTTGACTCGGGAGCTGGGACAGGCATCTCTTCTCTCTCCAGAAGCATCCAGTGCGGTGTCTCTTCAGGTCTTGTTCTGAGCTGTATTGACAGCTGTGCCCCGCAGGGATCCATTCTGGCGGATTAGAACTTGTCAGAATGCAAAGATAGGGAGGTGATTCTGACTGCAGGACTCTCGGGCATCCATCTTTGCAGCCCTTGGAATAAGTCATTCTGCTAGCATCTTCTTCCTGCAGGGTTCTCAGAGCCTGGTCAGCTCCCCATCGGTCTTACCTCGGTCATCTCATTCCGAGTCCTCTGGGTCCTCTCGGTCATTCTTGTGGCCGAGAGTTTTCTGTCCCTGTTGTGTCCCCTTGTTTGTTGTCTCCTGTGTCACGGGTGTTGGTGTGTATTTGGCCCCGAGCTGCTCTGCCTTGCTGCTCAGTCTGGGTGTAGGGGTAATAGGGCAAGTGCTGGGGGCTTGAAATTTTTAGTGTGGGGCTCTAGATGGCATCTGTAGATTGGCACGAGATGCCTGGAGCTGTCAAGTTATCCTGCAGCACTCTGACTGTTGTCTTAACTTTCTTTTAGATGCAGATGGATTAAATCTGCAGCAGGGTACCCAATCCTGTGTGAGCGGATTTCCCTGAGCAGGTCCGTTGCTGTTCAAGACAAGAATCACATATTTCACATTTACTTGCACTCCAGTGCAGGCCTCCAACATGAGTGGCTTCAAACGAGTGAGTCCCTTGCTCACCTCCCCAGGGATCAGCTGCAGCCTCCTCTCCTTCAGGCTGGGCTGAGGTGGCAAACACTTGGGACTGACACAATTCTACACTCAGGGTACTTGGGATAATGTGTAGCTCTGTTCTGGTGTTGGTGTGGTTTGGGTTTTTTTTTCTTTTGAGCTTTCTCCAGGGGTTTAATCATCAACTTGGTAAAAATAACATGTAAGGACTGAAAACAGGAGGTGGTGGCAAGTTACAGGCTCCAAAGGCAACATTTTTTTTATAGCTATATCTATTATGTCTATGAGGTTATATCTTGATTTTGAGACTCTTTTGGCCATCTGTATTGTTAAAAGTCTTATTTTAAAGTAAGCTGCTTCAATAAATGCGTTTATGGTACAAATACCTGCTAATGTCAGAAGGTTAGAAAGCACTAACACCAACATGGCACCTCCTTAATTTTTAGCAGCAAAACTTGATCTTAATTAAACTTAAAATTTTGTTTTTCTGCTGCTAAGAAGTTAGTAAAGAGGTTCATCAGCTTTTGCTGCCCTTTGCTGATATTCAAGGTCATTAAAATTGGCTCTACTGTTCTAAAATAAATACAGATTTTAGACCTCCCTCATTCTCCCCATACTAGAAACATATGAATTGATTTTTAATCTTTCTTTGTGTTTCTGTGGCCTTTTAAGCTGCCTGGAGAAGGTGTGTGTGGACGTGGCACCCAGGGAATGATGCTGGGAAGGGCAGGATGGGAAGGAACTGCTCAGAAATCCAGAAGCAGCAGTGGACTGGGAGCTGATCCTGCCTCAGTCACACCGTCCTGGGCAGTCTGTGTAATGATAATATTCCTATTTTCCTTCCTGAACACAGGGTTGGAGGAGACCAGAAGTCATTGCATTGATGGAAAGGGGAACACCAGGGAAAAACTGCTGCTGGTGTCCTCAGAGAGCAGAGGGAAGAGCCCGAGAGAAATAATTGCCTGGCTGAGGGGCACTTGTGTCCCCTGTGGAACAGATCCCTGCGTCTCCTCAGACCTGCCGGTTTGCAGTACAGTTTGGAGACGTTTTGCTGCCACTTTGGATCTTAAGGACTGGAAATCCGTGGATTTCTGGATGGTTTCCACAGGTTCTCCTGTTTTCTAGGAGCTGCATGGTGAGGTAGGTGTTTTGAGGGAGGCCCTGGCACAGCTGACAAGCAGCGAGGAACAGGGAGCATCCCGGGGGGCTTTTCCCAGCTGAGTTTCTCCTCGGGCGTGCTGGGTGTACTGCTGGGTGTTTCAGCTGAGTTTGGGGTGTTCTCCTGCAGGCCCAGCTGTAACTGCTGCCCCTGAGCCCAGGCCTTGCTGTGTCCCAGCACTAAACCTGGCAGCTGGCTGTGCTTTTCCAACCCTGGAATCCCATGGGAAATCCCAGATTCCCGGAGCTCCCCGGCACACAGCCCGGACTCGCTCCCTGGGAGTTGCACTTCAGTCTGCCTGAAGCAAGGACGTCCTGCCCAGCTTTGGAACTGTGTTCCTGGTTTTTCTTTCCTCTTCCAGGTAGTTGGCAAAGAAGGAGAGAGCCAAGGAAGCCAAGCCAGGGGAAGGCCTTATCCCAGCCCAAGGTTCCCACTTTTGTCTCTGACTCCTGGAGAATTGCTTGATTGTAACCAGAGGCTGTCCATTGGATTTCCTGCCTTTTCCAATAAATCGTTGCTTTCAGCTGGAGTGTGTTCCTGGTGTCATCCTGCTCCTTTTCCTCCATGGATTTGTAAATAAAGTTCCTGACTTTTGCCAAGTTGAATTTTATTATTCCAGCAATTGTGGTGGCTCTTCTGTTCCATTGGAACTTCCCAGATCTGCTAAGAGCTTCAGATGTCAGATACAAGTAAGACTGGGGTTTCTTTTGCAATGTTACTCCCACAAAATACAGACAATTCTGGGGTAGGAGTAACTTGAGGTGTTTAGCTCTTGCTTCCCTTTAAAATCTGAGCAGAGGAAGCAGATTTTATGACAGCATTCCATGAACTTCCATGGAACTCCTGACTGTTCCAAAAGCTTTCAGTGTTAGAAATGCCTGAGCTTGTCTTCCAGGCAAGATGAGCTTTAGCTATTTTTCCTTCCTTTTATTTGATGTTTTTCCTCTTTCTGATTTTAGTAAGGGAATATTTATTGCAAATGCCAATTTTCCATCCTCGTTGGAGTTTTGCTGCATCCTAGGGCACATTTCCAAGGAAATGTACCAAATTCACATTGGTAAATCAGGAGTTGTTCAGCACCAGACAACTTGCCAAGTGTTTATTTGCCATAATTCATCTCTTTGTCAAGTTAAATGTACTGCATTTTTAATTAAACAAATCCCATGAAAACTTAAATCCTAAATGGCCTAATTGCTGTTCCTTGGATACAGTGGGGTGGTTCTTTCCTGCCTTGGCCCGTTTGGATGCTCATCCAAAGTGAGCTTTCCACTAAAATAGAATTTGTGTCCAAGGAAAAGTGGGAATTGCCTAGAAAACTTTATTTTCTGGGAAGCACAGGGTTTGTTTTCTCTACCCCTGCAGAATCCAGGATAATCCTGGAGCTGTGTTAGGCAGTGGCATGAGGGGAGAGCTGCATTTATTTAATTTTGTCTTTTATTCTATTTATTGGGTTTTTAAATTACTTTTGGGTTTTTTTATGCTGTATATTTATTCTATTGTGTTTTATTTTTTCATGTTTTTTATTTCTTATTTTGTATTTTTTAAATGGTTTTATATTTTACTTCTAATTTTATTTTTTTTTAATTTTAATTTAATTTTAAAAATTTCTACTTTTTTGGGTTTTTAAAATTTTTTATATTATTTGTTTATTTTTATTTGCTGTTTTAGTTTTGTATTTTTAATTTTTTATTTTATTTATATTTCTTTTTATATTTTTGACTTTATTTTTATTACTTTTAGGTTTATTTTATCTTTAAATTTTTATTTTATTTTTTATTTTATTTTATGTATTTTTATTTTTTCATGTTTGCTTTGTTCCTTTTTTTTTTTTCCCCAATACTCTTTCTTGCCCTGAGTGGCTGGAAGTTTGGCTGTTGGCAAAAAAGGAGTTGAAAAATGACATCTGTGACCACTGGACATCTGGATAGAGTTGAGGGCGCAATTAGCAAAACCTCTGTATTTTCTGCTCCATTAAAAAACCTGAACGGAGGGGGTGCCGTTTTTTTTCTTTGGAACCCCCACCAGGTCTCATTCTACCCATGTGCAGTATCAGCAGCAGTGACTTTGATGTCAAGGTGTATTTCAGAGATAGCAATAAAACCAAGTAGCCATTTGATGTTGTAACTCTCCCAACCTCATTGTTTACTAACAGAGAAATCCAAAACAAAGCAAACAAAAAAATGCCAAAGCAAATCCCCTGAAAAACAGCGCCCCCCGCCCCCCACCCCCGAAAAAACACAAAAAGAGAAAATACGCCACTATTATTTTAATAAGAATTAAATCTTTACCCCCTGGAAAACCAGGCTAATTTAATTGTAATTAATTGTGCTTCTGCTGTGTTAGGTTAATGAATTCATATAATTTAAAATATCGTTGTAAAATATAAACAAACAGGAGCTTAAAAAATACAAAAATAGGAAATATAAATTCTAAGAATAGAACTATAAAACAAAAAATAATATCAATAATATAAATACGATCTATCATATTACATGTTGCGTATATTCTATGAGATATACATAGATAGGAATATAAAAGATAAATTGTAACAATAAATATCAATATAAAAATAAAAAATATAAAAAATTTGGAAATATAGCCTAAAAGAAAGGCTTTTTGGGTTTGGATTTCATTTGTGACAGGGTTCTTGTAGTTGTGGTTGGGAGACTTTTGTGGCGTTTAATTTAGAGAATTTTTGGAAGGGGATTTTTGGGCACCTTTTTTGCCTCTGCTCTCTGCCTGCCCCGGACCCAGCGCTGAGCTCCGGGGCAGCACTGCCACCTTGTGGACAAAAGGCAGTACTGCAGCGCTCTCCCGTGCCCATCCCCGATAATGGACAAATGTTCAGACTCCCATCCTTCTGAAAAATGGTTTCTCCAAGTCTTTTGGTGGTATCATCCCAAGCCCCTCTTCATCCTTAGGATCACTGCACTGACTCCCAGGTACTTAGCAGGAAAAAGGAGCAAGTGGGAACTTGGTGGCTTCCCTGGGATCTCTCCTGGCTCTCCCCGGTCCCACCCCAGCCCCGGCTCCGCCCTGAGCCTGGCCCTGTTCTCCCCGGCCCCACCCTGAGTCCGGCCCTGTTCTCCCCAGCCCCGGCTCCCCCCCACTAGCTCGGCCCTCGCCCACACATCCCCCCATAGTAGATTTCTGTTTGTCTCGTGTCTGAGAAGTGGCATTTGTGCTGGAGAGGTGCTGTTGGGGAGAAAGGATGGAATACATCTCCGGGACGTGCAATGAAGGACTAAATTGCAAGGAAGGGCAGTATTTATAAACTGTCTCCATGTTTCCCTGTCATTCTGGGCATTTGGATTTAGCCTGGGCTTATCGGTTAAATCAGAAACAAGCCAACTCAGCTCCTGAACTCTCAATGAATGTTTGAAATACCTCCACAGAAAGACAAGTTAGTAGTGATTCCAAAGGCAAAATTGTAAATGAAGGCTATGATTGCTGGGGAATTTCCTTAGGAGTTATGACCCTCAGGCATACGGGATTTTGGAGGTGTCATCCTAATTCCAGCCTTGGGGACCTGCAGGAGAAGAGGGATCCTTATCCACAGCAAGGGAAGCCTGCTGCTGCAGTGTGTCAGGTGCAGACAAGGAGCTGTACAGGGAATGAGCAGCAAGTCCCCTCTGCCCCTGCCCTCACACTCAGTGGCAGCACCCACAGGTGTGAGCTGTTAGGGTGATGAGGGGACAGGGCACTGCTTTAAGAGGCTTTCTCTCAGCTCACTTTGCCATGGAGCTGCTGGAGAAGTGGGGTTTGTGCTGGGCTCCCCGGGATGTCTCACGGAACGAATTTGGGTCTGGGGGAGTACTTGGATGCGGAGCATTGCTTCAAGGAGGTGCCGAAGGACAAACCTTTGTTCTGGGCGGAGGCAGCAGCAGGTGAGCGGGTGTGGGTTTGTTGGGGGAATTTTTTCTCCTTTCCCTTTTTAACTTCATTTTGCTAATCCTTCCCTCATCCCCCCCGAAAAAAAAATGGGTGTTGTGAGAAGAAAAGAACTTTAAATGGAGGAAAGGAACTCCTCTTCTGTTTTTGTCTGTAAAAAGAGGTGAAAATCTTCCTTTCCTCATCACGTCAGAGAGTTAATTTGAAGGAAAGGCCTCCTTTTCTGTTTTTGTGGGGGGCTAAATTTAGGGGGAGAATACATTTATTTGCCATTGTGCTGGTTTAAGCTGAGGTGAACGCCTGCCGTTGTCTCAATTTCAGCGGTTGAATTGAAGCAAACCCCAGCTTTTGCAGCATTTGAACAGTTTAAATCGGGCTTTGCCGATACATTCCAGGGTGTTTCTGGCCGTGCCCCGCCCCCGAATGCCTTGGCGGGATCAGCCCCAGCAATCGTTGCCTGGTGGGGGGGATGGTGGAGGTGGAACGGGAATGTCGCTGCTGAGCTGCCCCAGGGCGGAGCCGCGGTGAGCTCTGTCAGTAGGGAAGGCAGGAGCTGCGGGGCTGCCCCTGCCTTGTGCTGCTGCCGCGGGGTGGGCGGGACTCCCGGTGCGGAGCGGAGCCGCCCCAGCCCCTCTGCCGGGGAGGAGCGGCTTTCCCGGCGTGACCCGCGGAGCCGCTTGGGGCCACCCGGTGTCACCCGGGGCCGCGGGGCCGCCCCTGCCCGGAGCCGCCCCTGCCCGGTGCCGCTGCCGCGGGGCGGGCGGGACTCCCAGTGTGGAGCGGAGCTGCCCCAGCCCCGCTGCCGGGGAGGAGCGGCTTTCACTGCGGGAGGCGCGGTCCGTCCGGTGCCGCGAACACGGGGCGGCCCCGGGCCAGAGTGTCGCCGCTGTCGCGACTCCCGTGGTATGCCCGGTCCCGCCACCCCGTGGAGCAGCCCCAGCCCCTGGCGAGTCCCAGCAAGGGGTGCCGGGTTCCGGAGCCGCGGGGCTGGGGGGAATGTCCCGGCACGGGGCTGCCCTGCCTGGCAGAGGAGTTGAGTTCAATAGTTTTAGAGGAACAAACAGGTCTGGCAAAATTTCTTGTTTTGGATTCATGAGAAGTTAGTTTTAAAAGGTAAAAAAGTGGGTTGTTTGTTTGTTTGTTTGCTTTTTTTGTGTGTGTTAGGTAATATGCTTGATAGAGAATTGGGAGACGATGTTGGAGGATGTTGTATTAGCATACAATTTTAGCACATTTAATTTTTTTGTGTATTGTCAGCTTAATGCTCATATTAATATTTTTTAAATATGTGTACATATATATATAGATGCACTTCAATATAGACAGTGGTAGTGCTGTTTAATAGGTAGTGGTATTTAGATGTGGTTTTTATTCCATATTTTGTTGTTTGGTGGTATCTAGTGTTTTATTTTTTGGTTTTATTTATGATGTGTAATTCAGTTTTTGAGTGAAGATGACTTTATGGACAGGTTTGTTCATATTTGACGTACAATTAATTTAAGTAGCTTAGTTTTTTAGACTTCTGATACGTGTTATTGGGGTTTTGTTTTTGTTTATTGTATGTGAGCATTCAGATGGTAGGACCAGCCTGGCTGGTGGCAGTCTGAGTGTTCTGTTAGATGCAGATTTTTAATTTTTTGAAATTTCTTCTGTTTAGTGGTTTTCAGGTGCTTTTTAATCACTTCTACTGTAGTTTTATTTTGTTTGTAGATGGTGTATGATAAGGGATATGGTCTGTTTATGTAATGTTACGTTTCTTAGCCTACATGCTGATTAGGTTGTTTTTGAATTGAGTTTTGTTGTTGAATTTTTTTTTTTGGTAGGGTATTATATTTTGAAAGGCTATGTTTTCTAAGGTTTATGATGGTGTAATTGGCTGCACCATGAGGTATAGGGGAGGTTTTTCTTTATTTGGTGGTGGCTTTCATCATGGTGAGTATGTCGTGTTTGTTTTGGTGGGTTTGAGGAAGTGTGCTGTAGTTAATCTGTGAGGGTTCCCTAATATTTATAATTGGATGTCATGGGTTAAACGAAAGTTTAAATTTTGTTAAGAAAAATAGCCCAATCAAAAACCAGTTTTTTGATTGACAGCGGGTTTAACCATTAGAAAGCAAGTTGTGACTTTTGCGTAATGACTCAAAAAGCCAGGTGCAGGGAGGGACTTTCTCTATGTTCTATGGACGACGACCGGGGCCGGGCCTCGCTGCGGCCGGGCCGGGCTGGGGCCTTGCGGCCGGGCCAGGGCTTTAGGAGCCGCTGTCTCGCAGAAAAGCAAGCAGCATGGAGAAGAGAGAGAGCTCGGACAGAGTGCTCCTTCTCTCCTGCTCCCCTTTTAAAGCCGAAGAAACCAGCGCGTGGCTTCTAACTGTCTGCGTTCTTGCTGCCGCAAGACCACGTGGGCAGCTCGGCAGCCGGAGAAGTTTTAACTCTTTCTTAACCGCAAATGAATCTTTCTAGACATCAGTTTCTCTGAAAGCAGAACGAAAATAGTGACTGAACTATAAAAAGACACAGCATGGAGCTACAGTCAGTGAAGAAAGAGTGAAAAAGGACTTTAAGAAAGAGGAAGAGGAGTAGCAATTCAAGCTGGACTTTTTCTTGGTAATATAGAAACTGAATTGAACTATTCTTTTGAACTGTGAAAAATATGCATTCTGGGGAGGTGATTGTTTCATGTGTAGATTTCTTTTAAGCAAAGGTATTGTGTGATAGACTGAGTGAAATTGATTTAGTGAAGAAAAACCCTTTGCCTTGGAAACTTAGAGTAAGATACCTTTAAAAAGACACCCTAATTTGCATCTTATTGTGTGCAAGGCCCATGTTTTCAGTATTGAAATTGTGAACTGGGTAAGAATAAGTTCTCTTAAGACAAGGTTTCTATTAAACCCAGAAAAGACTCCCATCCTAAGAAATTAATGAAAGATTATCTTAAAAATAGTAAAACTGACTAAGGTTGCAGGTCATGTCTTTTTATGTTGAGTGAAGAAAAGTAAAAAACTTAGAAAGAGAAAGAAGGATGTTTTAGAAGTTTCATTTGTTGTTGTTGGTTTTTTTCCTCCTTTTTGTGTGTATTAATAAACTTTTTTTTATAATTTAAGAATAAGCCTGTTTTGCTTTTTATATTCTCCCAGTCATATAAAATATAGTATGTGATAAAACCATCACATTGGATTGTTGCTTATTATGTTACAGGGGTTTATTTATTTGGCTTGTTTGATTGCAGTATGCGTTTTATAGTTATGGATAATCTGGAAGATACTGCTTATGGTTAAATTGATCTTTTGGGTTTGTGTGTATTTATAGGCGGTATTTTTGTTCTGATGATTTGAGGAATATTTTTTTTGTGTTGTTAATTTAAGTTTATTTGTGATATTTTTGTTTTTGTAGTTTGATTTGTTTGTTGTCTTGGTGTTTTTAGTTAGTTTTATTTTTGTTGACGTGGGTATTGATATGGTATGGTTTTTTGAGGTAGTTTTTTGGGGTAGCGATGTCTCTATTTCAGTAGTTTAGATTTTTTCATGTTGTTAATTAGTTTGTTTTTTAAGTGAATTTTATAGAGCATTGGTTATTATTTTTGAGTTAATGTAGAGATCGAACTTTGATTATTTTTCTTTAGTCATGTTTAGGGCCAGTTGTAGAGTTTTGGGTTTAGTAAGGTGGTTTATCTTTTTTGCTAGTTTTTGTGATTTGTTGTGTGGGATTCTATATGGTTGTTTTTTATTTTTGTTCCAGTTTTATGATGTGATAAGAACTGTTAATGAGAAGAGTGCAGTGTGGTTTGTTTGCTGGTAATTGGTTGTATGGTGGTGTTTTTTAGGTTGTGTTTGTTTTGGAGTGTTTTGGTAATGAGATTAAAGTTTTTATTTTTGGGGTAATTTGTAATGATTGTAAAGATTTTACAGAGATTTACATATTTTTATATGTGAGTGTGCTGTATGAAGAGAATAATTTATTTGTTTTATGCGATATTGGTGGCATGGTGGGTAGAGGGTATTTTCATTGTAGTTATTTTAAACGTTTGAAGTTTTTTGGCGCTAAAAAAATATTGGTTTGGAATGTTTGGGGTTTTGGCTAAGTTGAAATGGGATTTTTAAGTTTTACTTTTAATAAGGTTTTCTTAGGTTTTATTACAGTTAAAATTTGAGAAATTTTTTTTATGTTAGTAATAGAAATAGATTTTGGTTTTGTACGTAACCAGGATTACAACTTGTGGCAGCTTGCATCTGGGAGAAATCCTGCATTTGTAGTTTTACTGGGCAAAAGCCCAGTGTTAGGAATGGGGCATTAAACACAAACAGTGGCCCTTTTCCATGGGAAACCAAACTCAGCCCCCCAGGTTCCCGATGTCACTTTGTAGGAGCCGTTTGGCACTCCAAGGGCAGCTAGGCTTCCAACTTGTGGCAGCTTGCATCTGGGAGAAGTCCTCATCTGCTCAGAATTTTAGTGGAATTTTAGCAGGCAGAAGCCCAGTGGCAGGCATGGGGCATTAGACACAAACACTGGCCCTTTTCCATGGGAAACCAAACTCAGCCTGTCACAGCCCGCTAATGCAGGCAGGAGTCGTGATGGTTCGAGTGATCTCAGAGTGCAAAAGACACAGCAGGGGACAACAACAATTTGCTCTCAACAACAGTACACTTTATTAAGTGCACACAGCATTATATCCGATAGAGGGAGAGAGAGAAGGAAAAGAGAGAGAAAGACAGAAGAGGGGATATAGCTACCAATGGAGAGATGGAGTCCTCGTGGTACACGCTGAGCAACAGACGTGTCTTCTTCCGTGGGGAAGATTCGGATCATTTTGAGGGGTCTCTTTATAGTCCTTTCCGAAGCGACAGGCAGGTGGCCAGAAGGTGGGGAGACCACCAGCAGGTACGCTGAAACAGGACAAAGCGCTCCACCACTTAGAGCAAACGTCCATGTGTCCAGCAGTTGTCCACTCAGGGAACAGGTACAGGACAAGTACAGAACAAACCAGTCCGAAACCAGTTCGAGATCAGTCCAGCGTGGCATGCCCATTGTTTCCACCGGGTTCCCGTGGGGATGCATCAGTCCAACAAGCGCACCTGCAGGCAGTGGTTGGCAGACGTCCCACATCAGCCAGGCCAGAGCTCCTGTATTGAGGTCTGAGGTTTTAGTCCCAGTCCTTTTGCAGTCTTCAGTCTTCATCTTTGGCGATGGTCGTGAGGCAGATGAGGAACTTAGGGACCGTCTCTTACAGCACCCCGTGACTCACGATTGTCGACAAGAAAGCTCCATCAGCAAGGTTCTGTAGTGTTGTGGTGAAGAGTTCAGGACTCGTCCATGTTGGTAGCATAACCCAGGAAAGGCAGAGACAGAAACAAGAGAGAGAAAAAGAACAGGAAAAAAGATAGGAGATAATCAAAACAATTTGTATCAATAATTAATCACAATGACTATTTAAACAATTTCCTTCAAACAATTTTTCAAATGGTTATGACAAATCACAAGATCAAAAATACAGAAAATGATTCAAAACACTAAGTACAATTATGCTCACTGTTAATCACAAAACAATTTTTCAAATAATGAAAACAAATCAAAAACAAAAATTAATTTTAAACATATCCGAAGTTTTTATAGTTCGTGTTACAAACAGCTCTGTCTTATGTCAATGGCTCTGGGCATGTCTACAGGGAAAGTGACACTGATCAAATTGTGTACATCAATCTTGTTAATCATTTCATCATTCTCCAAATCATAATGTATAAAATTGCTAATAAAACAAAACAAATTGAAACCAAAATCAAAAGAACAACAATGGGATGACAGAATTTGTTCAGGACACTTGTAGCAGTAGGTGACCGCCCAGAAAGAGTACCCCAGCACCCGTGTTCAGCATCCTTTCTTACCCTTTCCAAGACATGATGGATTTCTTTCACATTGCAATGAACAGTTACCAAGGTTTTCTGCCCATTTTCCTTGATCTTTTCCAAAATTTGAATTAAATCCTGATGAAGCAGCAATTGCTTCACCAAAGTAAGGTTCATGCCAAAGGGGGTAGGCAATAGTTTGTGTATCAGTGTGTAATTGGTAACATGGTGAGAGGTAACTGGAGCCAAATAAGAAAAATCACATCCAGTGATTTTGGTAAAACTGTAAACACAAAAATTGGAATGATTTCTAGTATTCACTACTACATTTTCTACAACTATAACATCACAAGCAGTTCTCAAGCATGCACATCCATTGCCTATATAACAAGCACTGTTTCAAGAGTCTCGTTAGGATGAACTTCAAAATGTTCAAATGACAGATGTTTTGTTCTGTGTCCAAACAAATATCTTGAGCCATGATTGCATTACTTTCACAAATGAACCCTTGTTGTCCCTGAGCATACAAGAATACAAGATTCTATGTTAACAGTTTGCCATTTCCCAGCAATTTGACGGGCCCATTTTCTATGCTCAAAAGGATAGACAACAGCTCCGTCATGGTTCAATCCTAATGCAATGATAGGGAATATCAAATGCACTGAAGCATTATGTATGGTAAACTCAAAAGTTGCGGCTGTGTTTGTAATAGGGTTGTAGGTTAAAAATCACTAAGTTCCACCAGGATTGGAATTCTCTTTCAAAATCAGTGGCACTGTCCCAAATTATTTTCTGGATTTCAGTAGGAAAAATGGCTTCTTCACCCTCTCTTATAATTGAGGCAGCAACTGACTGCATCTACAATTGAGCCTGGATGCAGCTGAAAGCCAAGGAGATGTTGCTTTGTGTAACACCAAGTGTGTCAATTTTCAATTTGTGGACGTTCACATTTATCTTTTCCCAATTTGGTAATATGTTTGATAACAGCCACTGATGGGTTCCCAAGGCCAATAAGGACAACTCCATTGGTTACTGTAATTTGGTCAAATCTCTAGCTGTGGTAAGCAATGTATTCATTAGTACTTCTCATTCAATACTATTTAATCAATAATCAACAATAATCAACAATAATCAATACTAATCCTGCATGTCCCTTGGAATTCTCCTGTGGAAAGTAAACACAACACTCTCTGCCAACAAGAGGCTGAAAATTAGAATCCAGAGTGTACTTATCTGATGCTCTTTCCTCAGAGCATCAAAGGCTATCCATGCATATTTATTCAGAGAGGGTTTTAGCACTAGTGGTGCTTCCCCTACAGTACTGAGGTCCACCAAAACAGGTTGTCCAGGGTAATGTGCTGGATTCTTGGAATCATTTTGTCCCCATAGTGAGGGAATTATGCTTTGAGCTGTCGGGCAAAAAGCAGTGGGTATGGGACACCCATTTACCCCCCACCTATCATTGACACCTTTCACAGCTTCCCATAGACCACTGGTCCTTCCTACAGTCCCGTTAGGTCGAGGGTAGTAAGTGAAGCCAGGGAACTCTTAATTAAAGTGGGAAGCTGGACAGAGCAACACACGTAGAACCAACATGGTTAGATCACGCGTTCTCTGTTTATTCTTTCGGAAAGGGGGTTAAATACAGTTTCAGATAGTTTACAGTTACAGGTGTTTTCTAATTGGCATTCAGTGTAAGAAAGAATGTAAACAATTTCACCCTTAAGGAAGTCACTGTAACCACACTGTAACTATGCTATCTAATGTTTACACACACTTTAAAATGAATTACTAACTGTGCCACAGGTCTGTCTATTTCTAGACAGGGCTGAAACTAAGGCCCAGTTTGGGGTAGTTCAAATCTCATTCCAAAGTACCTCATGCCCACGTTCCCTAAGAAATTCTGCTACAAGTAAGGGGTGTGAAAAATCCATTTAATTACTTCACCTTTTGCCCAATCCTGTACAGCTTTGTCAGTAAAGTAAGAGCCATTATCAGATTGAATTTCCTGTGGTCTTGGGAAAGTTCCAAACCACCCCTGTGATGCTTTAACAGTATTATCTCCTGTAGCTCTTTTGAAAGCACCAGCCTGGATCAACCCAGATATGATCTCTACTCCTACTAGCACAAAGTGTTTACCTCCTGACTTCTCAAAAGGGTTGATACAGTCTACCTTACTCACTTTATCAAGGGGTAAACCATCCATCACATCCCGGGGACCCCCTTTTTGATACCCAATAACCACCAATGTTGAAAGTTATAGAGATCCGTCTTCCCTCCTCTAGTTTTTTGCTGTGAGGAGCCCTAATATACCTAACACCTTTTATTTTTTCCAATTTTTACTCCAGGGTTTTTACAGGTCCATGTTTTCTACTGTAATTAATGAGGTCTTTGGCAACCTGGCTCCATGTCCAAACTTTACGATCACCAACATATGGATTAGGGTGTAAAGCTGGCTGTTCAGAGCGGGTAGAATATGGAGTAAACCCAGGATCGGTAGATCCAGTTCGGTCGCTCGGGTTTCCAAGGAATCCGGCCAGCCTTTCTACAGGGCTTAAAGCCGTTATGGTTTTTTGTAAGGTGATTGCGGTGGGTTTAAATGATTCTAGGAGCCCCTGAATTAAAGGGGTCATCAGTTCAGGCTGTATAGGTAATTGCATCGGGGATTCAAATCCAGGAATTAATTTGCTTTCACCTATCATTTGCAGGCAGGCGGCTTTGTGGACACTTTCCAGGAGTTGGTCAGGGGTCCAGACTATGGCTAAAGGGTCCCCTCTCTCCAAAGGATTTATTCCCCCAGCCCAGAAGGCTGCACGCTGTGTCAGGGACCATGTGTCACGTTTATCTCCTGTTGTTAAGACGACTCTATTTCCCCAGTAACCACGTGCTTCTTGTTCATTTAGCTGAATTTGGTCACCACCAGTGAGGGACACTCGGAAGACATATTCTGTCTCTGATTCATGTGAGAGCCGGTCATATTCTTTCTTTAACTTGGCCAACTCAGCAGCAATCTATGGTACTTGTTTAGTGGTGATGTGAGGGTCAAAATCCTCATCATTAATATAATTGTATTCTGTTTTAATCGGGGTTCTTAAGTGTGGACAGCAGTCCTCTCCACAAATTTTTACTGATTCCAGTTCCTTCCGGGGGTATATTTGATTCATGTGGGGAGTTTCTTTTGCCCCTGTCTCCTTTGGGGCATCAGAATTCTTTAAATTCTTAGAATATTCCTCTCTCAAGGCAGCCCATAGCCAATGATTTTCATCTCTCAACAAATGGTTTTTATTTCTTCCCTCATCTAATTATTTCTGCAAAATTTCCACTGTTTTGAAGGGAGTCTATTTTTGCATTTTCTTCACTTTCCGTTTAAAATGAGTTTCTATAGCTGCTGTAAGACAAGCTCCCAAAACTGAGCAGAATATGGTTTTATTCCTGCCCAGTTTAAATTTTGCCTCACATTGTAAAGAACATATTCTATCTACTACATTCTCTAGATTAAGCCAGTTATTTTGAGCCCATTCTTCTCCTCCAGGAGAGGGCCTGGCATTCTGTTTTACTAGCAGAGCATAAAATGCAGCTTTGTCTTTTTCAGTCATTTTGTGAAGGGAACAAAACCACAACAGGGAAGTGAAACTTACACACACACAAAACTCTTGCCGTGCCTCCCTTGGCTTCCCTGGGTGGGTGAAGAGACCAAATCTGCTTGAGAGGTACTCCTTAAGTTACTTATGGTTGCCTCTTCACTACACCAAACAGTCCAGACTAATTCACACAAAAAAAAAATCAACAAACAAAAACAAAACAAAACCCCAAAAAAACTGTCCCATCTTTTGCACAAAGAGATCTTTTGTGAAATCCTGAAGACAGAGCCCTCAACTCGAGTACAGGGATACTTTTCACCTAGGCGTGTACAGTTTGTGGGAAATTCGAGTCGCCCCCCTTGCTTTCTAGACACCGCTCACCCTTTTGAGGTGGCGGGCTAGGTGCGGCTGAAGCGAAACGTCCTTCCCCTGTTACAGACTGTACACAACCTGCAACCCCTCTGTCTGTCAGGATCCTGTCCTTGACGCCAATTTATGTCACGACCCGCTAATGCAGGCGGGAGTCGTGATGGTTCGAGTGATCTCAGAGTGCAAAAGACACAGCAGGGGACAACAACAATATGCTCTCAACAGCAGTACACTTTATTAAGTGCACACAGCACTATATGCGATAGAGGGAGAGAGAGAAGGGAAAGAGGGAAGAGGGGGTATAGCTACCAATGGAGAGACGGAGTCCTCGTGGTGCACGCTGAGCAATAGATGTGTCTTCTTCCGTGGGGAGATCTCAAATTCGGGTCATCTCGAGGGGTCTCTTTATAGTCCTTTCTGAAGCGACAGGCAGGTGGCCAGAAGGTGGGGAGACCACCAGCAGGTACGCTGAAACAGGACAAAGCGCTCCACCACTTAGAGCAAATGTCCATGTGTCCAGCAGTTGTCCACTCAGGGAACAGGTACAGGGCAAGTACAGAACAAACCAGTCTGAAGCCAGTTCGAGATCAGTCCAGCGTGGCGTGCCCATTGTTTCCACCGGGTTCCCGTGGGGATGCATCAGTCCAACAAGCGCACCTGCAGACAATGGTTGGCAGACATCCCACATCAGCCAGGCCAGAGCTCCTGTATTGAGGTCTGAGGTTTTAGTCCCAGTCCTTTTGCAGTCTTCAGTCTCCATCTTTGGCGATGGTCGTGAGGCAGATGAGGAACTTAGGGACCGTCTCTTACACAGCCCCCCAGGTTCCTGATGTCAGTTTGTAGGAGGTGTTTGGTACTCCAAGGGCAGCCAGGCTTCCAACTTGTGGCAGCTTGCATATGGGAGAAATCCTGTGCCGTTCATAATTTTAGGAGGCAGCAGTCTGGTCTGAGCAGAATAACCTTGCCATGCACAGGGTACAAAATACCAAACCCTTCACTCTAAAAAATATTTACATCACTTTTTGCAAAATATCCATAAGACAGCCTATAGTGTTAAAATAATCTCCCAGGTTACAAAAATTCGGTTCCAAAACATCAAAACACCTGGATTAAATATTAGTCAACGTGGTTTAAATGTATTAGAAATGCACATTTCAAAGTGTCCATTTCAAAATACTAGAATGACAAGTTGAGAACTATCAAAGTAACCCAGTTTCAAAATACTACAATAAATCTATTTCAAAATGCTAGAAGATTAAGTCCCAACATATCTATGTCACCCCATTTTAAAATACCAAATTGCAAAATACCATTTTTTTTGATGCTATATATGGATACGATTCTTAATCCCAAAAGAATGCAATGTTGTCAAAATGGGATCTGTCCAATGGTTTTTTCCTATCTGAAAAGTTTTCCTCCAATGACCATCAATAAATGTACTTATTTTACTCATACAGCTAGATGTAGTAAAAGTTTTCCTCTAAACAGAAATACTTGCAGTAGTTTTCTGCTTAGGTGGTGTCTGTGAGAACTGGAATTTGGGAAGAAAGGATGGAGTGAATCTGTTCCCTGGATGCACATGGCAAGTCTGTGTAGCAAGCAAAGGGAGTACTTATAAACTACATCAATATTTCCCTGAAATTCAGGGTGGACCAGCAGTTAGGGGTGCTCAGGTTTGGTCTGGGCCTGTCAGGATTAGCCATAAACAACCTGGCCAAACTCCTGACCCCTCAAGGGACACATCAAAGACTTCAACAGAAAAGCAATTCAGTAATGATTGGCAAGGAAAAATTACTGCTAATTTCTTATGATCTGGGGGAAATTTCCTTGGTAATTACAAACCTAGAACATCAGAATTTTGGAGGCAGCATGCCAATTTTGGGCACAGGCACCCAGGCAAGGTTAGTTCTTTTCCACAGAAAGGAAAGCCCAGGACTTCAGTGGTTCAGGGGCAGATGAAGGTCTGTGCAGCGGAGGGAGCAACCAGCAGTACCTTTCTCCACCTCACCTCCCCGCTCCAAGGTGTCACAGCTCCAGGTGTGACCAGCTGCCTTCAGAGGGTTACCTGGGCATACCTGTGCCAGTAGCTGTTAGTCCAGAGGAGTCAACAGGGGCATCCCGAGTGTCCCTCCAGGAACGACCGTCAGACCATCCAGCAGGGGCTGGGGAGCAGCCGGGTGCACCTGGGCACGGAACATGGCTTTGAGAAAATGCCGAGGGAAAAGCTCTCGTGCCAAGGGGCAGCACCTGAGCAGGCCAGGCAGCATGCGGGCTCCAGGGAGGAGCTTTAAACTTTTCCCTTTTATCTTGTCAGTCCCTCCCTAGAGCCCTCAGTAAAGAGAGGGATTATTAGGAAAATAGAGGTTTAAATTGAGGGGAAAAGCTTCCTTTTCCATAATTATCTGTGTTCAAGTTGTGGGGGAATACACTTCCCCTGCAATTGCAATGGTCTCAATTGATGGAAACCCTGCCTTTTCCACACTTTTAGGGGTATTGATACGGAATCCCCACTTTCCATTATTTTCAATGGAAAGGGAAAACCTTGATGATTCTTTTTCATCAGTTTGAATTAAGGTTAACTCCCCTTTTTCATCATCCTAAGACTTAAATGGAGGGGGAAGCCCAGTTGTCCCTCCTTTTAAAGGATTTGAATTGATGGAAAAATCCCCCTTTCTCCATCACAGCAGAGATTTAAAGTGAGGAAACCCCTTCTTTTCCAAAAATTTTAGGCGATTAAATTAAAGGGGGACAAGCTATTCATTTGTCATTTTATCGGTTTAAATGGAGGCAACTGCCCCATTTCCTCATTCTAAGTTGAAGGAAGCTCTGCCTTTTTCAGCATTTTAAGGGTTTAAAGCTGCATTTCGGGGCACTTCTACCAGTACTCCAGTACCAAGGATCACAGATGGGAGAGAGCCTGGCACGTACATAACCCTAACACTGCTGGGGACTATACTATTTTTCTTATTTATAATACAGATAGCCCTATTTGGAGGTCCTATTGAGATTTACACCATTCATATCATTGCTATTCTTCACCACCCTACTTAGTCAGATGTGCAGTACTACATAGTAATCCCTAAGGAATAATTACAACAAATTATCCAACTTACCTAGCTGTGCTGCCAAAACACAAAGTTTTATTTCTGCCTTTTTGTTTGAAGTAGCTAGAGCAAAAAAAGAAAGCGGTGTCAGCTCATGGAGGAGTTTTTTTCTCTCTCGAGCCCTGTACTCACCTTGAATTTAAGTCAGAGGAGTCAAACAACTGCAGCTCCTGTGAGAGCTTTTATACCTCGTGGGATTTACCTCCTCCCTTTTCCCGGGCAGCACGGCAATGAGAAGCGGGCCCAATCAGAAGAATACAGCCCAGTTCTTTTTGCTGATGCCACCTGTATAGATGCGTCTTGTGTTCCTTTCTTGTCCTGTGTGCTCCCCCTCCCACTTCCTTTCACTCCTTCACTCTGTCTTGTTCTTCTTTTTCTTGTAAGGAACGAATCCTCAATATTTATTTAACAAATGTTGTTTAACCCCTCCCCCTGTTCTGTCCCTCCCTCCCTCCCTGCATCTTTATCTTTCTTTCTTCACACTTCCTTTTTTTCCCTTCGTCCTGCACCATGACTCTATTCCTTTGTCCCTCTCGTCATCCTTTTGCCCGTACCTGTCTGCACCTGCTGCCCAGTCCTTCGCACTCATTGTACCCTTCTCTCGGTAAACCTCCGCCCTTCCGGCCGCAGCTCTCCGTCTCCATCCCTGCGCCACGCCTCGCCTTTCTTCCCCCCCCCCCCACCGGCACACGCCACGGTCATTTCCTCTCTGGTTCCTTGTTTCCCTCATTGTTGCTGTATCCCTCTGCCTTTGCCATGTATTTGGCATTCTGTCTTTTTCTCTGTCTTTCTCCTTGCCTCACTCCCCTTCCTTTTTTATTCTCTGTGGCTCTGTGGTGCTCCCCATGCCACTTTCCCACGGGATTCTCGTGTCCCTTTTGCTGTTCCTGTTCTTTTCTAATCCCTCTCTGCCCTGCTGGCCATCCCAGAGGATCCCAAAGCTGCCTGAAAATTCTCAGGCACGGGTGGTTGTAGAATACTAAAACCTGTCAAATTTCGTGTGTTTATAGGTTTGCCAAAGAATAGGAATTTATCTCTAAATTCTTTTGGAAAGAAACCCTCTCTATCCACTCTGTTGTATACAGCAATGTTGGAAACTTTGACCAGAGATGGGTGGTAGTTTTGAAACTAATGCCATAATGTTTTTATCTAGGAATGAAACAATCACGTGCCTGAAACCGTAAGAAGAGATGCTGGGGCCGAAGGGAATAGAAAGGGCTCTCCGGGAACTTTTGCCTCCGTTCTCTGCCTGCCCCCGGAGAGCGTCCCAGTCCCTGGCTGAGTTCGGTGGCAGTCTCGCCACCTTGTGGACAGAGAGGTACTGCTTCCCCCCGACTAAGCAACAGTTTTACTTCCACTCGTGAAATTGCAAACATCGCAGTATCCCTGTAACATCAGAGGTGTAGGTGGCCTTGGCAGCCCCTAAGCTCCCACGTCAATTTATGCTGAAACATTAGGGTGCCAGTAGCTTTCAAACAGAGGTACCTTTTCCTTACAGGTGCTTGTGCCGTAGTTTGAATTCTGCTTCCTCAAATTACTAGTGTTTCAGGGTTTACCACAGAGAAGATTTGCCAGGATTTAGCCCTTTGGGAGGCACGACAGTTGTGGGTGTGTATTTTGAACTCCTTCCGAATGTTAGGTTTGAAGTATTTCTTACCTCAGGAAAACAGCAGTCTTTTGCATCTACCTATCAGGTGTTGAAATTTTGGGTTTGGTTTCTCGAATCATCAGTGTCATAGGATTACTCCCAGATGTCAGCTGCCAGGAACTATGGCTCTTCTCCGTCATGGATTGCAGGGGCTGTCTCCAAAGTGCCCTACAAACATTGGAATACAAATATTTATTTACTGTGTAAAAGAATCACTCTTTGACACATCAGCCAGCGTCTAAATGTGCCATTCTGCCTTTTCAAAGTACCAACATTACATGGTTTTTCTGAGATTAAAGCTTCCGTGGAGTCAGGTCCGCCTCACCTTCGAGCATCGCCTGCCTCCCGCAAACCGGTCTCACCACAATAGCTCGCCGAGTTTTCCATCGTGCAGAAAAAAGCTCCCATTTGGAGCCAGAAGCCTCACGTTTCCTGTGGGATTTCCACTCCTAAAATTGCAAATTTTGCAGGATTTCTTATAGTAGATGTTTTCCAGGAACTAGGCCTCTGTTTGGATTTAGGCTCTCAGGACTGTCACATGAAGTGACCTCGAGACACTAGGGTGTGCAAATTTCCTTGCTGTTGAGAGGAGGTATCATTTGCATCCAGGAGCCACAGTCTAAAAGCGGGTGTCACCTCTTAAATTTGCAAATGTCACAGGAGTTTTTCTAAACGAATGGTGCTGACAACACAAGTTCTGGCTGGCTTTGGACTTAGAGCTGCCTCTAAATTGCTCTTCAGATGCAAGGTTGGAAAGCATTCCTACAAATGCCAAACAGCCCTTGTTTGCAGCCAGGAGCCAGGATCTGACCGTGGGATTACACAGTCATAAGATTAGATCTTAAAATTCAGAACGTCAGAGGATTTCTCCCAGCTGATGCCTGCTAGGGACCAGCTTTCTCACCGGCCTTAAGTCTTTGGAAGCCTACTTCAAGCCCCTTAGAAATCCCATCAGAAATCTTTCCCACCTGTGGAATCTAGCCACCCTTTCTACTCAGGTGCTGTTGTAGAAAACCGGGAATATGCTTATCAAAATCGTAAACATCAGACGATTTGTCCCAGACTGGGACCAGCAGACACTGTCGTTGAGATGGCCACGACGCTCAGAGCGCTTCAATAAAACTTTAGAAGGCTTCGAGCATCAGCACCTTGTTATCTAGTATTGAATTTCTCGAAGAGCCAGGTGGAATTAGCTCTGAGAGGGTCCAACACCTCTGAGGGTGTCCAGCACTTTACAGAAAATGGTTTAAATAATTTTGCAAGACGGCACGGTCACGTGCGTCTTGAAAAAGCAAATAAGAAAATAATACAAAAACAAAGAACAAAGCTGAGCACAGTATAGGGGCAAGTCCCATACATGTGCTACAACACCTCGAAAATGCACCGAGAAGCCTCATGCTCTCCCTTAAGTATTGGACAGTTTAGGTGGGTTTTTTTTTGAGGAACTTTTTTGAGGAACAGGTAAGCAGACCTATCAGTGTTTATGTCTGAGCACTGAGCCAATTACTGTCAGGAGAGCAAACAAACTTCTGGTGTTCTTCCCTTAAAAGGTTTTGAGGTGAGTCTTAAACCTTTCCCTACCTGGAAACATCTGTTTGGGTGTGGAAATGCATTCCTACAATCTAGAAGTCTTTCCTGCCTTTTCTATGTAGCCTCCCATGGGCAGCTCCACACAGCTCTGGTTCTCTCTTTCTTCTCTCTTGTTTATGCAGTTCCAGCTCACTTGTTCCCATCCCTAACCTGGCCACCTAACCCCGTCCGTCCCTCGTACGACGCCTCAGCCTTTCCGTCCCTCGCATGCCCTCCAGTCCCTTCCTCCTCACAGCGCAGCCAGCAGACTGCAACCTGGACTCTCTACCGGCTAACTCACTCTTTTGTCACACCCATAGCTGTGAGGGCAAGGCTATTCATACTCTCGAGTAATTAACACAGCTGCAATATATCAGAGGCAAGATTGCCTTTAGCACTTTCTCTGTCCGTCTCTCCATAGTACACCCTTGGAAGTAAAGGGAGAGGGTTTCACTTCAGCCTCACCGGAGCCTTCTGCGGGAAGTCCGGGACGACCCCTCGCCCTGACCCCCGGGTGCGATCCACACCGATCTCCGCGAACCCTTTTTGCGCAGCCGAACAGCGGGGGTGGGGGGGAGTTGGGAATTCGGAAGCCCCGCCCCGCCCTGCTCCGCGGTCACCCCCCTCGGCGTTTGTGGCCCCGCCTCGCCCTGCTCCGCGGTCGTCCCCGCCTCCGGCGGTCGTGGCTCCGCCCCGCCCGGCTCCGCGCTCGCCGCGCTCGGGGGTGCAAACCCCGCCCCGGCCGGCTCCGCGTTCGCCCCGCTCGGTCGTGGCCCCGCCCCGCCCCGCTCCGTGGTCACCGCCTCCGGCGGTCGTGGCTCCGCCCCGCCCGGCTCCGCGGTCACCGCCCATTCCCCAGGCTTGCGTTGTGGAAACCGAACGGGCGCAGCCAACAGCGCGGAGGGTGGGCGTCACCTTAAAGGGGACAGTCACGACAAAGTGCCCACATTGCGAAAGACGTACGCGCTTTCCTCTTGGGGCAGACGATGTGGAAATCAGTCCCTCCGAGGGAGGAGATGATGAGTCGTCGCCGCCGCGGCACCGCCGCGCGCGCGACGGGGGCGGGGCCGTATCCCCTTCCGGCCCCGCGGTGCCTGCCGCGGTGAAGCGGCCGGCAGAGGAGCCCCCCGGCACGCGCAGCGGGGCAGCACCAGCCGCCGCCGCGGCCGGGGGGGAACAGCCCACCCCCCCATCACCGGCGGCACGGCGGCGCGCTGACCCTCCACCCCCTCTCCCGGCACGGGCCGGCAGTGAGGCAACGACTCGGTTCGCCGATGAACCTTCCGTGTTTGCGCGACCTGGCTTCACTGTGGGGACAGGGCGAGCCACGGTTCCGCCTGCCTCTGTCCCCACGGCCCCGGACGGGCGGAAAGCCGGATCAGCACCGGCTCTTCCACACCCGCCCTTGCCGACCGCTCCTCCAGTGCGGCGTGTGGGAGGGACTGAGTCCCTCTGGGCTTCGACCACTCCTCCTGCACTGAGCGAACCGCCTCTGTCTCCGGGATCGCAGGCTTCAGCGGCTTCTACAGCCACTGGTGCTGCTGCGACCCGCCCCCCATCCCCCGACTTCTAGTGACTCCGGGAATGCTCTGCCACCTCCAGTTTTCACATTTGGGGCAGGAGGCAAAACAACTGCCACGTCCCCTGTGATTGCTCGACGCAAAGGACCCCGAGCTGGTGCCCTTTCTTCAACCAATCACTGGATGCTCCCGCCATGCCAGGTCACCGTGCGTCCCAGGGACCCGAGGCGTTTTTGGGACGAAGTGAAATCCAAGGTTTTGGAAATGGGGCATTGGGAAATGGCAGAGCACTTCATGGGGACTGCAGAGGGTCTTTCTGGCCCTGCTGGAATTCAAAGGGCTGCGATATCAGGTGCCGAGAACCTGGGACAGGTATCTCTGTCTGCTCCAGAGACATCCTCAGGGCAGACACATGCAGATCCTGCCACCCCGCAAGGTGACGTTCAGGCCTTCCCTGTACTTAGGGCAAACCCTGCTACAGGTCAGCCTGGCACCCACCTACAGCAAAAGGTTGACAAACATGGCCTGGGCTCTCCTGAAGTTATGCAGATGATTTGTCTGATCAATGCGGATCTCTTGGTACCATATGATATCAGACATGTTGCTCAGGCATTGTTCAGACCAGTTCAGCTTGAGGTTTTTGAGCAGAACTGGAACAAGTTGGCTATGAAAGCGATGGCGCAGAATAGCCAATTGCCTGCAGGGGACCCCAGGCGAGTAGCTGGGGTTGATGTCTTCATGGGTGTTCGCCAATATGCTGACCCTGAAGTTCAGGCCAATTTTCACCAACTTGTGCTGGACCAGTGCCAGAAGACAGGCATGGCGGCATTGGTGAGAAACATTGAAGTGGCCTCCCCGAAACAGAGATTCGTGACCATAGTCCAGGGGGCAAAGGAGTCCTTTTTGGACTTTGTTGAAAGGCTCTCGGCAGCGGTTGAGAAACAGGTGGATGATGAGGAGAGCAGGCTAATGCTGATCAGACAGCTTGCTAGAACCAATGCAAATGCTGACTGCCGAAAGCTCATCGAGGCCCTCCCCGGGGATCCGTCTCTACTGGACATGGTCCAGGTGTGTGCCAATGTAGGCACCACAGACTGCAAGATGGCTGCCTTTGCTACTGCCTTGCAGCCATCTCAGAAACCCCAAAATAGCGGGCAACAAAAACAGGGACAAGCACAGACTGGGAAAAAACAAGGAAAGCAGAAGCAGAAAGCAAAAGCTCCCTTGTTTCTCTGTGCTTGGTGTCAGAGACCAAATCACACCGCAGACGTTTGTAAGGCAACAGTTGCTGCCAATGGTCAGCCTTTGCCAAGTTTGGGAAACGGGAAGCGGAGCGCCAAGGGGAAACGCGCATAGACCCCAAGCTTTCCCCAGGTCCCGACGCCGACGCAGGTTTGCTTGGCAAGCTTGCAGCCATCACCTGCAGTTCAGCCGGTGTTGACCCCAAGCCTTCCCCAGGTCCCGACGCCGACGCAGGTTTACTGGGCAAGCTTGCAGCCAGCACCTGTGGTTCAGCCGGTGTTGACGTCTGCACAGCAGCAACAGTCATCATAGACTCTTGCAAGCCGCATAAAGTCCCCCTGGATGCCTTTGGACCCCTGGGTGAAGGCAAGAGTGCCTTCCTCATGGGGAGGTCAAGTGCTACCCTGCAGGGTATCACTGTGCATCTAGGCCTTATCGATGCAGATTATACGGGACAAATTTATGCGATGGTCTCCACACCCACCCCCCCGTCACTATCCCTGAGGGAATTCAAATTGCCCAACTTGTGCCTTTTAAGTCCTCTGTCTCCAGGACTGAGAACCGGTGGCATGGAGACGGCTGCTTCAGATCTACCGGGCCACCTCAAGTTCACTGGACAGCAGTCTTGAGTGAGGACCGTCCCAAGATGTAGTGCACCCTCCACCTCCCTGATGCCACCCCGTCAGAGATCCACCTCCGAGGCTTGATAGATACGGGGGCTGACGTTTGCATCCTTTCTTCTGCTGCATGGCCTCTGGATCCTGTTCAGTCGTCCGTTGCAAGACTGGGTGGAACGAAGCAATGCTTTGTAAGCCAGCGACCCGTGATGATCACGAACTCAGAGGGACAGTCGGCTATGGTTCGACCATACGTCACTGAAACTACTACTAACCTCTGGGGGCGGGACGTCCTGGCGGCTTGGGAGGTGCGGATTGGGACGGATTTTTGAAGGGGGCCACTGTGTCGAAGGGCACACCCTGTCTCACGCCTCCTTTACGGTGGCTGACAGATAAACCCGTTTGGGAATGTCAGTGGCCCCTTCTGAACGAAAAATTAGTTGCCCTTCGACAGTTGGTCCAGGAGCAACTGGACCAAGGCCATCTGGAGTTTTCCACTAGTCCGTGGAACACTCCGGTCTTCTGCATCAGGAAGAAATCTGGGAAATGGAGGTTGTTACAAGACCTCAGAAAAGTCAATGCTGTGATGGAAAGCATGGGGACGCTGCAACCTGGTATGCCATCGCCCACCATGCTTCCTGCAGATTGGCTGGTTCTCATCATTGATCTGAAGGATTGTTTCTTTACGATTCCTTTGCATCCTGATGACAAACCGAAATTTGCCTTCACAGTGCCAGCAATTAACAATGCTGAGCCTGCACAGAGATATCAATGGACGGTTCTTCCGCAAGGTATGCTCAACAGTCCGGTCATATGCCAACGGTACGTGGCCTGTGCCCTGTCTGGAGTTCGCAAACAGTTTCCTGATGCCCATTTCTATCATTATATGGATGACATCCTGGTGGCAGCATCCACTCAGGAAGAGCTGATGAGGATACACCCTCAGCTGCTCAGTGCCTTGCATTCCCATGGGCTTCAGGTGGCTCCAGAAAAAGTCCAACAACAACCTCCTTGGAAATATCTGGAGGTCAAAATTTTGGAGCGGACAGTCCGCCATCAAGAGGTGCGATTTGTGCGTTCAATTAAGACATTGAACGATGCACAGAAATTGGTAGGTGTCATCATGTGGTTACGTCCATATTTGGGACTGACCAAGACACAATTGTCTCCATTGTTTGGTCTGTTAAAGGGAGACCCCGATTTGAGATCACCACGCACCTTGACCCCTGAAGCGCAAAAAGCGCTGGAGGAGGTTCAGCAAGCTGTATCCGCTTGCCAAGTCCATCGTATTGATCCTTCCGTTGACATCACTGTGTTCATTACCATTCCAGATTTCCATCCCACAGGCATCATTGGCCAATGGAGTGACAAATGGTCTGATTCCTTGCACATTTTGGAATGGGTCTTTTTGCCCCATCAGCTGCGGAAGACGGCGACATCACTATTTGAATTGATCGCGCACCTGATCATCAAATGCCGGCAACAGTGTTTGCAGTTGACGGGAGCAGATCCTGCTAAAATAGTGATTCCCGTAGAATGGGAGAATTTTGACTGGAGCCTCACAAATGATGTGTCCCTACAGAGTGTTCTAGCAAACTTTTCCGGGCAGATCACGTATCATCTGCCCAGCCATGAGCTACTAAAAGTGGCGAAATTGGCTGAACTTTCTCTGCGACCAAAAAATAGTCCAGAGCCGGTGCAAGGACCCACCGTCTTTACTGACGGTTCAGGAAAAACAGGGAAAGCCATTGTCACTTGGCTGGATGGATCTGAATGGCAGGAGCTGAAGGGTCATGAAGCTGGCTCGGCCCAATTGGTTGAATTGAGAGCTGCTGTCATGGCATTTCAGCGATTTTCCCAGGTTCCTTTCAATCTGGTCATGGACTCCGCCTATGTGGCAGATATAGCTGAATGACTGGGCTATTCGGTTTTGAAAGAAGTCAGTAACCCTGCTTTGTTTCAATTACTGAAAGCCTTGTGGTGTGCTATTCAGGCCCGAGTTCATCCCTACTTTGTTCTGCATGTAAGGAGCCACACCAATTTGCCAGGTTTCATAATGGAAGGCAAGGCGAGGGCTGACAAGCTGGCTAACCCCGCATGGGTAGCACCTCAGCCTGACATACTCGCGCAGGCCAAGGCATCGCATGAGTTCTTTCATCAGAATGCGCATACTTTGGAGAAGCAGTTTCACTTGACGCCAACTGAGGCTCGTGACATTGTCAATTCCTGTGATGACTGTCACGCGCTGGCTGCGCCCTTGCCGGCAGGGGTGAACCCCAGAGGCCTTAAGGCCTTGCAACTTCGGCAGACTGATGTCACCCACATTGCCGAATTTGGCCAGCTCAAGTATGTGCATGTATCTGTTGATACCTTCTCCTCTGCTATGTGGGCTTCTGCTCACACTGGAGAAAAGGCTCGCGATGTCATTGCCCACTGGAGGCAGGCTTTTGTCTTTTTAGGCATACCTTCTACTGTGAAGACCGACAATGGTCCTGCTTACGCCTCACAGAAGGTGCAGCAGTTCCTACGAGCCTGGGGTGTGTCACATAAGTTTGGCATCCCACATTCCCCAACTGGTCAAGCTATTGTAGAACGTGCTCATGGTTCTTCAAAAACAAAAACGGGGAATGCAGGGTGAATCCCCGCAGAGTCGGTTGGCAAAGGCTTTGTACACCATCAATCGTCTTACAGTACCGCAGAACTCACTCAATCCAGTCATCTTGAATCATGATCTTTCGATGATGGGTCCGGACTGGATGCATGGACCTCGACCGAAGGTTCGGGTGAGGAACCTGCTCACTAAGGAGTGGGAGGGCCCATTAGAGCTTGTCTTGTGGGGTCGTGGGTATGCATGCGTGGTCACAGATACTGGGGAAAAATGGGTACCTACAAAATGTGTTCGTCCTTATCTGCAACTGCAAAGGCAGAACCGGGCCAATGGGCAACCTGGAGACCGTGACCAGAGTGAAAGTCATGAAGAGGAGGAACCTTCGAGTGATGACTCAGATGCAGATGATGCGAATGATCACTCGGATGGCCCCTCAACAAGTAGGCAATGAGAATTGCATTTTTCCTTTTTCTTTTTCTTTTTTTTAAAAACTAAAAGGGTGAAATGTAGCCGCAGTTCGTGCCTGCCATGTTTTGGTCTCGGGAAATTCTTTTCCCAGAAACACCTGTTGTAAACAAGAACATGTTATTATAAACTATCTTGTTTTTCTGCATTCTTTCCCAAAGGAGGGAATTTCGTTTGATGGCCCTTTGGGGTGACCAATGGGTCAAAGGATCCCACCTCTTAGGTGGGCTCATTGTAAAAAAGCACATAAGGCAGGTTTGAAAAATAAAGACCAGACTTCGAGTCTCACACAGCCTTCTGAAAACCAGAGTCCGTGTCCTCATTTCGTGTCCTACAGCGACATCACTCCATGATCAATATGATCAAAGTGAGCAATTTATTGCAATGTGACAGTACCTTTTATACAGTTTTCAGCCTCAATCACGCGTTACGTGCTGCTTTGCAATTGAATATACCCTAAAAGCACGTGTTAGCCTTTTGGCCCGGACTGGTTGATGGCTTTTGCACACACAGCAGGTTTATGCAGTCCTTCATTTGGCTTCTATCCAATTCTCACATTCTGAAGCTGTTAGCATTCTTTGTTCTTCTTGGGACATGACTTCTGTCACCTTTTGTTCCTTCTTGTACGTGGCTGCTCTGCCCTTGAATGGTTACAGGCCTTATTTATCCAGAGAAGCTGGATTGCTCACATGTCCCCATTTCTGGAGGAACCCATCCTCCACACCTCCCCACCGCCCCCCATAAACAGGGGCAGGGCAAACTGGGAAGCTTTACTGGGAACACTGGGAGCAGCCGGGCGGGGACAGAGTGCCAGCGGAGCTGGGGGGACACGTGACCCCCCCAAAATCAGCGTGGGGACAGAGCGGGGGGTCCCGGCTGGGCCCGAGGCCACAGGGAGGGGCTGCGGCTGCTGCTGGCTCAGGAGCTCTGTGGGCAGAGAAAAGGGGGTGACACCGGGCTGGGGGGCCCCGGAGGAAGAACACATGGTCAGGAGAGGGGGGACACGACCCCCAGGACCCCCCCTCACCTTCCTGCACAGGTAGAAGCCGAGCCCCAGCGCCAGGAAGATGAAGCCCAGCATGAAGCCCCCGATCTCCATCAGCATCTCGCTGTGGGCAGCGTCCAGCAGCATCTCTGGGGGGTCTGCAGGGGTCAGGACCCCCCAAAACCTCTCACGGACTCCCCAAGCCCCTCCAAGCTCCCTCTCAGTCTCCCCCAGCCCACCCAGGACTCCCTGAAACCTCCTCCCAATCCCTTCCCAGCCTCTCCAGGACCCACCAAAGCCCCTCCTGTCTCTCTCAGGATCCCACAACCACCTCCCAGTTGCCCCCCAGTGCCCCAGGACCCCCAAACCCTCTCCCAGTCCTTTCCCACCCCTCCAGGACTCACCCAGACCCCTCTCAGTCTCTTCCCAGCACAACCAACCTCATCCCAGGTCCCACTTTCCAATCTTTGATCTCCTTCCAGCCCCTTCAGGCTCACTCCAATCCCTCCCAGTTACTCCCAGTACATCCCAGGGCCTCTGCCAGCCCCCCCCCCAGTGCCTCTCCCGTACCCCAGTGCCGCTCAGGGGCTGCTCCTGGCTGACGTGCCACACCCGGAGCTGGAGGTGACCCCGTGTTCGGGGGGGTTTCCAGCAGCACCAGGAGCTGGTGGGTCCAGTCCCCGCTGAGGACCACGGTGGTGGCCACCACGTGCCCCGAGAGCTCCTGGTGTGGGCTTGAGAGGGACTGGGAATGCACTGGGAGGGACTGGGTGGAACTGGGAATGAAGCGCACGGCACTGGGAGGCCGAGCCCAGAGAGGGGCACTGGGCGCTGCGGGTCTGCCTGGCAACTGATGAGTCATCAGCAGCGCGCGCTCTGATTGGCTGAGAGGCGTCCGCTCCACACACGGCCGGGATGGACACGGGGTGGGGACTGGGATGGACTGGGAGAGCCACGGGGGTCACTGGGAGGAACAGGAGGCCCCGGGGATGGGCCCAAGGAGGGCTGAGGGGATTCGCAGGGAGGTTTGGAGGGGCTCCAGGGTCATTGCCGGGCAGGGCCCGAGGGGACGCGCTCTGCCCCACGCTCACCTCTGCGCTCCACCAGGAACGGGGTGGACAACTCGGAGTTGTGCCGGCAGTGCCTGTCCACCGCAGCCCGTCTGTGCTCCTCCATCCCGAGTCGCTGCTCCAGGACCTGGCAGCTTCTCCCCAGAGGAGGTGTCCCCCCCGTACAGCCCCACATCGCTGCCCGAGTGCAGGAGCTGCGTCCGGTTGGAGATGTTCCTCTCCACGAACCTCACCCGCTCGGTGCCCTTAATGAAGTGACAGCCGGACAGAGCCATCTCCTGGAACAGCCCTGTGTGTGCAGGACTGCCCTGGATTAGGGCAAATTTGGGAGGAAACCTCCAAAGGGGTTCCCCTGGAAAGCAAAACCCAAACGGCCCCTGCCCCCAAGGCAGTCCGGGAAAAAAGAACTTCCTCAGAGAAAAGTGGGAAAATCTATTTATTTAACAAACAAGATGCCCACAAGCACAAAAAAATGAATAATATGAAACATTAAAACCTCTCACTGTTCTGAAGAGAGATGGCAAACTGAGACAGTCCTTGCCCTGGGTGCAGCTCAGCTCACTCAGTCTCTCACCAGTCCCACTCCCTCCGGAGCTCCAGGCCCCGCAGGTGCCAGCCCTCGCTGCTCCTCTGGGTTTTCAGTCCAGAGCAGATTTAAACAGTCCCAAGAAAAAGAAAAAGAACATTCCAGGGAACTTCTCTGCCTCAGCCAGTTCAAACTAGCTCAGAGCACAGGAGATCTCTGTCCCAGCGCTGTCCGTGCCTCAGACCAACGCCGCAGCAAGGACGAGTGCGAGTCAGGCCGTTTTCTCAAAACAAACTGCTGCTGCTTCTTTCTCCCCCTTCACTCCCAAAACCATTTGAAAGGTACAGAACTGAATGTACCGCACAACCAGAGCAGAGGATTGGGGATACAAGCATCATAAAGTCATCCCAGAACACCCTGCAAGGGGCTCAGAGCTCTCTCTGGATCCTTCCCTTCCCCAGGTGAACATTCCCAACTCTCCCAGCCCAGCTCCACATGGGCTCCAGTTCCTCGGGGCTCGCCCCAGCAGCTCCCCATCCTGCAGGGGGGCTCCCAGCTCTGCAGGTGGGGTCTCACCTGAGCAGAGCCCAGGGCCAGGATCCCCCCGGAGCTGCTGCTGCCCACGCTGGGGCTCAGCCCAGGCCACCTCTGGGGTCATGTCCAGCCTCTCACTCACCCACACGGTGCCCTTGGTGGGAGCTCTGGAGGTGACATCAATGACAGTTTCTTCTGTGCACCCGCTTTGTCTTTCATTCAATATTCCTTTATTGATATTAGACTGAGGAAAAATTTGGCCTCATTTGAATCCTCCCCTACATAAATGGGGGAAATGAAAGGAAAAGTGAGTTCATCCAGGCTTATAGGTGTGGGTGATACAAGTGGTGACATTGCCAGAAAATGACAACAAAAGCAGGAATCCAAGAGAAAAGAAGAAATTCATAAGCATCACCTAAATATTTAACTCCAATATCAGCTGGTGTTGATCATAGTTCAAGAGCTGAGTCAAACGTGCTGTCATTGTGCCCGCAGCCTGCTTGAATCCAACCTTTATTTAAGAACTGCCCTCCCCAGAGGGCTCAGCAAGGGGAGAGGTTGGATCAGGGGTGCCCCAGGGACTCGGGGCTCGGGGTGGCAGCGCCCTCCTCGCCGGGATCCAGGGAATTCCAGAGAATCCCCGAGCATCCCCCGCTGTGACACGGACAGAGACCCCCCCAGCCCCGATCGTTCCCTGCCAGAACAGGGCTGAAGAACCCCCCGGAGTGCCCCGGGAGGAGGGGGACGGAGACAACCCCGGGCCCTCCGTGCTCCCGGCCCCGGCTGAGGGCCCGGGGGTCTCCGTGCTCCTCTGCCACTGCCAGGGCAGGGGCTTTGTGATTTGTTGGCGTCTTTGATGGGCAAGCAAAGATCCATCCCAGCATTTGATGGGGTTTTTGCCAATTTTATTTTGGCCTTACCTTTGGCTGGTGTCCGTCGTCGTTGCTCCAGGGAGATGCTGTCGCTGCCCGTCATCCGCGCCTCCAGGAGGATGCTCCGGCGGGTGTCGGTTGTCATCTGCGCCCGATCCCGGCACCGTCCTCCTCGCCCCGGGGAGATGCTCTGTCGGTGTCCGTGCCCCTCTCCCCAGGCAGGATGCTCGCCCCAGTGTCCATCCTCCTCAGCCCGGGGCTGTCTCCGTCATCGTTGCCCCGGGGGATGCTCCGGCCGGTGTCCGTCCTCCTCGCCCTGGGGCAGGCCCGGGAGCCGTGCTGTCTCCATCGTCCTCACCCTGGCGGATGCTCTGTTGGTGTCCGTCGATCTGCTGCTCCCTGGGGATACTCTGGCCGGTGTCCATCTCTCCCCCTCCACATCCCACGACACCATCGGGCGCAGAGGCGCGGGCGGCGCTCAGACCTCCCTCCCAGCCACCCGCAGCCTCCCGCCGGGCCGGTGGCGGAGCAGGAGCAGCTCCGGTTCGGGCTCCCACCACAGGTACCGCCCAAGCCATGTGGCCCGCCGAGCCCCTTTTATATTCCAGCCAAGCCCCGCCCTCTCAGTGACAGCCAATGGGAGCTCAGGGACGTTCCCAGGTGGAGCGTCCCCGCCCTTTGTGACATCACAATCGAGAGGCGGAGACAACATGGCACCATTTGATTGGTTGGGGCGGGGTGGGGCGGGGCCGGGGCACAGCTCTGCCTCAGGCAGCTCAAACTGACTCAGAGCACAGGAGATCTCTGTCCCAGCGCTGTCCGTGCCTCAGACCAAGGCCGCAGCAAGGACGGGTGCGAGTCAGGCCGTTTTCTCAAAACAAACTGCGGCTGTTTCTTTCTCCCCTTTGCTCCCAGAACCATTTGAAAGGTACAGAACTGAATGTACAGCACAACCAGAGCAGAGGACTGGGGATACAAACATCATAAAGTCACCCTAGCACATTATACCCGGAGGGGATCCCGGGGGATTCCCTGGAATTCCGCTGGGCCCTCCCCCCGCCGGGATCAGCCCGGACACAGGTGACGTCACTCCAATCTCGGACTGCCATTGGCGGGCAGCAAAGAGCGGCGCCAATGGCGGGGCCGGAGGCGGCTCTGGGGGCGGGGCCGGAGCTGTGGGCGGGGCCGCAGCGGAGCAGCGCGATGGCTCCGGGGCCGGGGGCGCTCCCGGGGCCCGGGGGGGCGGCGAGAGGTGCGGGGCACCCCCGGCACCGGGACTCTTGGATCGCCCGTTCCGGAGCACCCAGGGGCCCCCAAACCCCCATTCCGGGGCGCCGCCATCCCCCCGAACCCCCATTCCCGGGCATGGCTTCCACCCCGCACCCCCTGATCCGGCACCCACAGCCCCCGCACCCCTTTCCCGGCCATCCTGCCTCTCCACCCCCCAGAGCCCCCTTCTCCTTGACCCAGAGACCCCCTGGACCCCTTGTCCTAGGGTGACTTTATGGTGTTTGTATCCCCAATCCTCTGCTCTGGTTGTGCTGTATATTAAGTTCTGTACCTCGTGGTTCCATCTCCTTTCCTTGATCCTCCTTTGTCCCTCCTCCTCCTCTTCCTCCCACTCCTCTTCCATCCCTCCTCCTCCTCCTCCAGCAGCAGCCACACCCTCACTGCCCCGTTCCGAAGCCCTGGCAGCCCGCGGGAGGAGCGGGGATGGAGCCGGGACAGGTCGGGATGGGCAGCGCGGGGCTCTCGGCTGCTCCCACCCGCTGGGGACAGGGGAACCCGGCCCGGGGAAAAGGAGAGGGAAACTGGGAAAGCTGGGGATCCAAACTGGGGCTTGCTGGGGACCCTGGCTGGGGAATTCCAGCCCTTGGGGCTCCTCTCGGGAGATCCGGGACGGGGGAACGCAGAGAGGTCTGGGGGATCACAGGAGTGCCATCACTGGGAGTGACTGGGCTCTACTGGGGTAACTGGAACCTTACTGGGGCAACTGGCAGTGAGTGGGAATTACTAAAGCATGCCAAGGGCAACTGGGGCATACTGGGAGTGTCTGTGAACACACTGGGGGGACTGGAACCACTGTGGGAACAACCGGGACTGTGCTGAGGAGAACCTGAGACCAGGCTGGGGGCAACTGGGAGCGAGGGGAGTAACTGGGTCTGCACTGGGGGCAACTGGGCGTGACTGGGACCATGCTGAGAGGGACTGGGACTATTCTAGGGGCAAGTGGGATCATACTGGGAGGAACTGGGAACAACTGGAACTATGCCAGGGGCAAGTGGGATCATACTGGGATCACAGTGGGAACAGCTGGGTCCATGCTGGAGAGAACTGGCATCACACTGACAGAGATGGGAATCATACTGGGATTGACTGGGAGTGGCTGTGAGGAACTGGAACCGTGCTGAAAGCAACTGGGAGTAGGTGGGAGAGACTGGGAGCATGCTGGGGGTGACTGGTATTTACTGGGAGAAACAGGGGGTCACGGGGATCGTACTGGAGACTACTGGGGTCATGCTGGCATTGACAGGGAGCAACTGGGATCACACTGAGGGCACGGGCATCAGACTGGGAGTGACTGGAATTAGATCGCAAGCAACTGCAATCATACTGGGATTCGAGTGGGGGCCAATGGACCCTGACTGGGGGTTACTGGGAGCTACCAGGCCCATGCTGGCAGCACAGTGGGGACACAATGGGAGGAATAGGGAATAACTGGGATAAAACTGTGGGCAAGTGAACCACGCTGAGGTGAGTGAAAGTGCCTGGGAATGAGAACGTTCAGGGGCTGGGATATACTGGGAGTGTCTGAGACCATAGGAATGGTGACTGGGACCAAACTGGGAGTGACTAGGATGTGATGGGGGGAACTGGGACCGTGCTGGGGTGAAACTGGAAGCAAGTGGGAGTGACTGGGGACCTGCTGGGAGAGGACTATGCCAGGGCAGCTGAGAGAACTGGGAATACAACAGATGAAAGTGAGAGGAACTGGGAGCGACTGGGACTGTGCTGGGGACAAACTGCATCATATGAGGAAATAACGGGGAGTGACTGGGCTCATACTGGGAGCAGCCACTGCCGGCACCCCCGAACCCTTTCCCGACCATCCCACCCCTCCAGCCCCTGCACCCCCGCTGGGGTCCCGGCAATCCCAGGGGTCCCCCCCTCTCGGGGTCCCCCCTTTGCGGTTCTGGGGCTCTCCTCTCTCACGGGTCCCGCTCAGGGAAGCCGCGGCTCTCCCAGGGCGCCCCAAACCCGGTGTCCCCCCGCCCCCGCCGGGCCCGTGCGCTCCCCTCGTGGCCCCGGCAGAGCTCGGAGGGCCCGGCCCGGGAAGCCCAACCCCCACCGCGGGGGGACCCGCATCCCCCCGGCCCCACCGGGGCTCTGTCGCCACCGGGAACCCCCCAAAACACCTAACCGGACTCCCAGATGTCCCCCCGAGGGGCATCTGCGGCTCGGCTCTGGAGCCCTGCAAGCTCCAAACATCCTCCCCTAAAAGATCACAAACCCAGGGAACCCCCCCAGGATATTTGGGGCGAGCTCTCCCTTCCCGGGTACCCGCGGGATGTCGGGCGATGATCCCGGGGGTACAGCGAGATCAGGGAGCGCTGGAGCCGCCCGAAACCGCCGCTCGTCTTCTCCTCCCGCTCCCTGCAGCCGCTCCGCCTCTTCCGCCCTCCCTCCTCCTCCTCCCCCGCTCCGAACCCCGAACTGGGAGGAGAAAGGGGCGGGGTCAAAAAAGGGCGGGAACTGTGAGGGGGAATGGGCGTGGCCAAACAGACCATCCGTCCTAAAAGAGCCCAGTTTGGACTAAAATCACTCAAATGGGCCTAAAATTGTCCAAAGGCGCCTAAAATCCACCCTAAACCGATCAGGTTTCTTCTCAAATCACCCAAAGCGGCCAAAAATCCCCACAACGTGGCCTAAAATCACCCTTACATCTCCCCAAAGGGTGTAAAATCCATCCTAAAAATACCTGGTTTGGCTTAAAATCACCCAAATGGTCCTTAAGGCCACACTAAAACACAACAGATTTGGACGAAATTCACCCAAACATGCCTGAACCCCACCCAAATGGGCCTAAAATCATCCAAAGGGATCTAAAATCCACCCTAAACTCCACCAGATTTGGCCCAAAATCAGCCACCTAAAATCCACCCTCAAAGGCCAGAAATCACTCCAAGGGATGGAAAACCCAGCCTAAACCTGCCCAGTTCGGTCTAAAATTACCCAAACAGGCCTAAAATCTCAGCAACCAACACCGAGACCAAGATCAGTGCCAGGACCGGCAGCAGCACCAAGACTGAGAGTGACACCAGAACCGACACCGTCACTGCTCCGGGACTGGGCCTGGAACTGACACCAGCACTGAGACCGGGCACCGCACTGGCACCGGGACTGGGACCGAGACCTAGAACAAAACCAGCACCAGAACTGCCACTGGGACCAAAACTGAGACCAACACTGGGACCGGAACCAGGAGCGCTCCTGGACTGCTCCAGGACTGCGGCCAGAACCGAGACCGGGAGCGATACTGGGACAGGCACTGGAACCAGCACCAAGGCTGGCAATGCTCCAGGACCAGGATCAAGACTCAGATGGGCACTGAGAGCACTGCAGGACCCAGACTGGCACTGGTACCGGTATTGGGACTGGAACTGAAACTGGGACTGACACCGGCACCCAGACTGGCACCGCTCGGACCGAAACTGGGACCGGGACCGGCACTGCTCTGAGATCGACACCGGGACCGAAATCAGCACCGGTACTGCTCCGAGACTGCTCCATGACTGAGACTGAGACCGGGACAGGGACCCTGACCAGCACCGGGATCACTCTGGGACCACTGCCTTTGCTTCTGGGAGTTTCAGCCACAGCCCTGGGTGGGAGTGGGAGGGACCCTTGGGGATGGGAGGCACTGGCAGGGACCCCTGGGTGGGTTGGGACTGCCTCAGTTTGCAGCGTTCCGGTGCAGCCAGCCCGGTCCATCTGATCCCAGTTTGTATGATCCCAGTCTCTATGCTTGTGACCCAGATGGTCCCAGCCTGTGAAACTGCCGTCCATGTGATCCCAGTCTGTACAATCCCAGTCCCCATGATCCCAGTCTGGATGCTGCTGACCCAGATGGTCCCAGTCTATGTAATCCCAGTCTGTAGGATCCCAGTCCATGTGAGCCCAGTCTGGATGGTCCCGCATGGCACACACTCCAAGGCTCTGCAATTCCAGTTCCCAGCAAGGAAAAGATCTTCCTGCCTGTAGTGGTTTAAGGCAAATTTGTGAGGAGAACTCCTAGGGAAACCCTTCTTCCCCTTCCCCCCAACCAGTTCGGGAGAAAACCTCCTCAAAGAGAAAGTGGAAAGAAACCTGTTTATTAAACTGGCAAAAACACTCCCCCAGCACAATAAATTGAACAATACCAGATGACAAGAACTTCGTGCTGCCTGGGACAGATGACAAATTAGGGAAAACAAAGTTCCTCCTGTAGATGGTTTCTGGTCTCAGCTCTTCCTCGCTTCCTCGCTGGGAAAAAGTTGCAGCACTGGAGAGATCTTGGTGGGTCCGGTGCAGACTCCCCTGGAGCCTCCCCCCCTGGGTCTTCGGTTTGGGGAGGTTTGAGCAGTCCAAAAACAGGCAGAAAAAAGGAAAAAAAGGAAAAAAAAAAAAGAAAAAAGGAAAAAAAGAAATCTGAAGCTGCTCAGCCCTAAGCTACGCTAACTAGCTACAAAGTAAAGGAAAGCGAAAGAGTGAGTGCCGAAAAAAACCCTTGCTGTCTGTATCTGGTGACTCCCACTCTTCAAGGCCAGTTTGAGAGGTTTCCGAAAACAAACTGTGCATTTTTTCTCCCCGCTTCACTCTCAGGTCCAAATTAAAGGCACAGAGTACAATATCCAACACAAACCCAACAGACGATTGGGGATACATCGTACCGTCACCCCAGGACACTGCCCTTTGGAGGCAAAGCTCTGAAGAAGGGGCCAAAAGCCAAGGGCAGCAAGATCCCACAGGGACATTTCACTGCCTGCCCCCAGAACTTCATCCATGCTTGTTGGAGCTCCTGCATTGGGAATTAAATCAGGGCAGGGTCTTTGGTGGGAGCTGCCCTGGCTCCAGGGAGACACTGAGACACAAACAGAGCAGGCAGACAGAGGCAGGAGAGAAAGTAGGACACAAACACCGTCAGCTGAGAAGGTGGCACTCTGCAAACCGAACTGACACTGACTGAAAATGAATGGCACAGGAATCAAGAACTCTCAAAGTTTGATTTACTGTCAAAACACATCCCACCCACCCAGCCCCACACACTCCTGATCCCACCGCTCCAAATTGGGATCCCACTTCTCCCACTCTCCTTCCAACCCCATCTCACCCTAGAGGCTGTGGAATCGAGTAACTTTGGTGTGGTCTTGTGTAGCCATGGTTTGTGCTGTGATGTTTGGGTTCTCTGAAACTTTTTCCCAGACACTGTTCTGTCAACAAGAGACATGTTTTCCTAACCATAACCTCTGTTTACATTCCTTTCCCTAGGAGGGACCTTTTCCTGATGTCCCTCTGACTTGACCAATGTAGTTGAAGAAGTTTGTCTTTCTCCCACCCCTTGGCTGGTTCTTTGTAAAATAGTATAAAGGGAAGAAATTCCCGGGTAATAAAAATTGGAGTCATTTCAGCCTTCTGACCTCGGACTCCGTGTCATTGTAAACTTGAACAGCGTCAGGCTTGAGTTTTTCTGAGGTGGGAACGAGCCATTTAGAGGTGGGCTTCAGACCTTCTGGGGTAAGACTGAGTACTTTACAGTAGGATTGGAGTTGTTTTGAAGTCACAGACTGATCCCTATTGGCTTTTGGAGTGCAAAGAGAAGGAGAAGAGAAAAAAATTAAGGCCAAAACAAAAGGATAACCGGTCTGGTGTCTTCCCAACATGGATCACAGGGAATGTGGGTCACCAGGGGTGTGCCCAACGTGGCTCCTGCAGTGGGGGATGGAGCTGGAGCAGCACACGAAGCTCTTCCCGCACTGGGGGCACTGGCAGGGCTTCCCTTACTGCAGCTCTGTTGGTGTCTGGTCAAGTCAGAGCTCTGTGAGAATCTCTTCCCACACCGGGGACACTTGTAGGGCCTCTCCCCAGTGTGGATGGGCCGGTGGGTGGTGAGGTTGGAGTTCTGATTGAAGCCTTTCCCGCAGTCAGGGCAGTGGAAGGGCCTCTCCTCTGTGTGCGTGCACTGGTGCAGGAGGAGCTTGGAGCTGGTCTGAAACCTCTTGCTGCATTTATCACACTCATAGGGCCTCTCCCTGCTGTGGAAGCGCCGGTGGTTGATGAGGATGAAGTTTTGCTTAAAGTCTTTCCCACAGTTGGAGCAGTGGAAGGGCCTCTCCTCTGTGTGTGTCTGCTGATGTACAAGGAGCTGGGTGCTGGTCAGAAACCCCTTCCCACACTCGGAACACTCGTGGGGCCTCTCCCCAGTGTGGATCCTCTGGTGGCGGATCAGGCTGGAGCTCTGGCTGAAGCTCTTCCCACATTCCTCACACTCGTAGGGCCGTTCCCTGGTGTGGATCCTCTGGTGTTGGATCAGCTGGAAGTGTAACTTAAAGCTCATCTCACACTCCTCACACTCGTGGGGCCTCTCCCCAGTGTGCATCATCTGGTGGGCAGTCAGCTTGGAGCTCTTCCTGAAGCTCTTCCCACATTCCCCACACTCGTCTGTGTGAATCCTCTGGTGGCGGAGCAGGTGGCACCGCCAGCTGAAGCTCTTCGCACACCCGAAGCACTTGTGGGGCTTCTCCCCATCAAGAAGCTGCTCATGACCCACCAACTCTGAGCTCTAGCTCCATCTCTGGCCGCCTTCCCGGCACAGGGTGGGTCTTTCCTCCTCACATCCTGGCAATCTGCATTTGCAGCCCCTCCTCCTGCGGGATCTCTGGGGCTTTTCTGAGCCGCGGTTGGATTCCTGCACTGTAGAGCCGCTCAAAACGACCTCTTCCACGAGGTTCTCCCATGTGGGTTTCTCCTCCGTGGCCTCCATGCTCAGCTCCTTGTCTGGGAGAGGAAGGACAAGGAGAGGATGGGATTTGCCCCCGTGCCAGAGAGAACGGGAAGGAGATCCCCCCTCTGCTCGGTCCCTGCCCTCCCCAGGCTGCTGGGAGTCCCAGGTACCCAAAAAGCTCCCCGCTCTTCTGTCTTCCCACTTACGGATACTGGGAGTGACTGGGCTCACACTGGGAGTGCCGAGCGAATTGGATCCACACGGGGAGGGTAACTGGGCTCATACTGGGAGCAGCCACTGCCGGCAGCGGGATCCCCGAACCCTTTCCCGGCCATCCCGCCCCTCCAGCCCCAGCAACCCTGCCGGGCTCCGGCAATCCCAGGGTCCCGCTCAGGGAAGCCGCGGCTCTCCCAGGGCGCCCCAAACCCGGTGTCCCCCCGCCCCCGCCGGGCCCGCGCGCTCCCCACGCGGCCCCGGCAGAGCTCGGAGGGCCCGGCCCGGGAAGCCCAACCCCCACCGCGGGGGGACCCGCATCCCCCCGGCCCCGCCGCGGCTCTGCCGCCACCGGGAACACCGCCCGGGGAGCCCCCGATGTCCCCCCGAGGGGCATCTGCGGCTCGGCTTTGGACCCCTCAAGCACCAAACATCCCCCCCCAAAAAATCCCAAACCCAAGGACCCCCCGGGATATTTGGGGCGAGCTCCCCCTCCCCGGACACCTGCGGGATTGAGGGGCGATGTTCCCCGGGGTGCTGCGAGGTCACGGAGCGCTGGAGCCGCCGGACTCATTTTCTTCTCCCGCTCCCGGCTGCCGCTCCGCCTCTTCCTCCATCCCTCCTCCTTCTCCTCCCCGCCCCTGTTCCCAACCACTCACAGTTCCCGCCCTTTCCTTGGCTCCGCCCCTTTCCCCTCACAGTTCCCGCCCTTTCTCTGACTCCGCCTCATTTCATTCGTTCCCTGCCTTTCATTGGCCACACCTTTTTCTTTGAGCCCCGCCCATCTGCTGGCGCGTTCCCTCCAGCGCATGCGCAGATCACCCAGAAGTGGCTTTCTGGGCGTCGCCATCTTTGCTCCCGGTCCCCCGGCCCGGCTCCAGCATGTCCGAGACCTACGGTGGGGCAATGGGGGATCGATAGGGGATTTGGGGGGGTCTGTAGGGGATTTTGGGCGCTATGCGGGTCCCTAAAGGGGGCTGGAGGTGGCTCTACGGGCTCTGTAGGGGTCGGGGGGGTCTATAGAGGATCCGGAGGGGTCCGTAATTGGGGTCTGGGGGTGCGTAAATGGTTTTTTGGGGTCTCTGTAGGGGTTTTGGGGGGGTCTGAGTGGCCTTTTGGGAGATTTAGGGGGTCTAGGGGATCTATAGGGGTCTGCAGGAGTCTCTAGAGGATCCGGGAAGGTCTGGGGGTGTCTGAGGGTCCTTATGGGGGATTTGGGGTGTCTGGGGGTCTCTAAAGGGGGTCTGAGGGAGTTATAGGGGATGTGTAGGGGCTCTCTGGAGGGTCGAGGGGGGCCTGGGGTCCATACAGGGGATCTGGGGGCCCCAATAGGGGATTTGGGGATTTCTGTAGGGGATATGAGGGGGACCTGGGGGTCCCTAAAAGGGGTTGGGGAGGGTCTATATGGGATCTGGGGTTCCTGTAGGGGATTTGGAGTGATCTGGGGGAGTCTCTAGGTGCTCTGGAGGTCTCTGTGGGGGATTTGGGGGGGGTCTATAGAGGATTTGGGGAAGCCTATAGAAAGTCCAGGGGGTCTGTGGGGGGTCTCTGCACGTCTATAGGGGAATTTTGGGGTCCTTCAAGGAAACTTTTGGGAATTTTGGGCTCTGTATGGGGAATTCTTAGGGTCCAAATGGGGAAATTTTGGGTTTTCTATGAGGAAAGTTTTTGAGTTTTGGGGCTTCTATTGGGAATTTTTGGGAATTTCAGGGGAATTTGGATTGGGGTCCAAAGGCAGGGATTTGGGGAATTTCAGGTCCAAGTATGGGAATTTTGGGATCTCTAAAGGTGATTTGGGGGAGATTTGGGGTCCCCAGAGGAGATTTTGGAAGCTTTGGAATTTGGGGTCTAGTGGGAATTTTCGGGAATTTTGGGTCCAAACGTGTGAATTTCAGGCTCTCTAGAGGGAATTTTGGGTCCAAATGTGGGAATTTGGGGAATTTTTTTCTCAGATTTCCTGTTCAAGTTCTTGGTAATCAGCAGCACCAGCACCGGCAAGTCCTTCCTGCTGCACCACTTCATGGAGAGCAAGTGTAGGAAATTCTGGGGATTTTCAGGGATTTCGGGAATTCTGTGATGTCAGGGGATTTTTGGGAATTTTTTTGGGGGGGGGTGGGGGGGAATTTTTTAATATTTCTTGGCACTTTTTAGGGTTTGGGGTAGTTTTTTTTTCATTTTCTGGGTGATTTTTGTTGGTGTTTGGAGGAATTTTTGGGGAATTTTTGGGAATTTGGGAAATTGTAGGTAATCTGGGAAAATTCGGGGATATTATTGGAATTTTCGGAGTTTTTCGGTTTATTTTTTGAGCCATTTGAGGCTTTTTTCAGGTTTTTTTGTTTATAATTTTGCTTTTTATGCAATTTTGGGGGGATTTTTTTTTAATTTTTGGGAATTCTGTGTCCCTCTGGGCTCTCCCTCATCCCACAGAATTTTGAGCCATTTTTGGTCATTTTTGGGCTATTTTGTTCCAGTTTTGTGGCATTTTCTTTCATATTGGGTAATTTTGGGCAATTTTATGTCATTTTGGGGATATTTGAGGTGATTTTTGGTCACCTTTTGGGCCATTTTGTGTCATTTTGAGCCATTTTTTGTCATTTCGGAGGCATTTCTTGTCAGTTTTCAGTCATTTTGGGGTCCTTTTGGGGGCATTTTCTGTCATTTTTTGGACATTTTTGGTCTTTCTAGGGGTGTTTTCAGTGACTTTTGAGCCATTTTTTGCCAGTTTCAGACCCGGTCTCATTCTCGGTCTGGGAGCAGTGCCGGTCCCGGTGCCGGTCTCAGATCCGGTGTCGGTCTCAGTCTTGGTGCTGGTGCTGGTGCTGATCTTGGTCCCGGTCTTGGAGATTTTAGGCCCATTTGTGTAATTTTAGGCAAAATTGGGCAGGCTTAGGCTGTATTTTACACACCTTTGGATGATTTTCGGTGAAATCTGGTGGGGTTTAGGGTGGATTTTAGATTCCTTTGGGTGATTGTAGGCCAAACTGGGCAGGTTTAGGCTGGGTTTTCAAGCCTTTTAGTGTTAATTTTTGGCCCCTTTGGCTGATTTTAGACAAAATCTGGTTGGTGTAGGCTAGTTGGAGTGATTTTAAGATAAACTGGGCAAGGTAAATTAGCTTGGTTTTTAGATCCCTTACGATGGTTTTTAGGCCCATTTGAGTGGGGTTTAGTCCTGATTGGGTGGTTTTAGGCCAAATCTGTTGGGTTTAGAGTGGACTTTAGGTATACTTTGTTGATATTTGGCCAAACCAGGAATTTTCAGGGTGGATTTTACGCCCTTTTATGAGATTTAAGGGTGATTTGAGACCATTTTGTGTGGGTTCTAAACCAGTTTGGGCAATTTTATACCTGTTTGGTTGGATTTTAGACCCCTTTGGATAATTTTAACCCCATTTGGCTGATTTTAGGCCAAACCATGTGGATTTAGTGTGGAGTTTAGGGCCCCTTATAAGTGATTTTGTGCTTTTTTGTGGGGATTATAGGCCTCTTTGGGTGATTTGAGGCCAAACCTGATCGGGTTTAGGGTGGATTTTAGGCCCTTTTGGGTGATTTTTAGGCCAAACCGGGCCCTTTTAGGATGGCACATCCCCTTGGCCACGCACTCCCATTCACCTCAGAGTTCCCGCCCTTTCCTTGACCCCGCCCCTTTCCCCTCACAATTCCCGCCCTTTCTCTGACCCCGCCCCTTTCCCCTCACAGTTCGGGCTCGGAGCGGGGGAGGAGGAGAGGAGAGGAGAGGAGAGGAGAGGAGAGGAGAGGAGAGGAGAGGAGAGGAGAGGAGAGGAGAGGAGAGGAGAGGAGAGGAGAGGAGAGGAGAGGAGAGGAGAGGAGAGGAGAGGAGAGGAGAGGAGAGGAGAGGAGAGGAGGAATCAGGCGGCTCCAGCGCTCCCTGAACTGGCAGCACCTCCGGGAGAATCCCCCCTGCCATCCTGCAGGTGCCCGGGGACCCCCGGCTTTGGGGTTTTTTGGGGTGGGAGATGTTTGTAGCTTGCAGGGCCCCAAAGCCGAGCCGCAGATGCCCCTTGGGGTGACATCGGGGGCTCCCCGGGTGGTGTTTTTGGGGGTTCCCGGTGGTGACAGAGCCCCGGTGGGGCTGGGGGGATGCGGGTCCCCCCGCGGTGGGGGTTGGGCTTCCCGGGCCGGGCCCTCCGAGCTCTGCCGGGGCCACGAGGGGAGCGCACGGGCCCGGCGGGGGCGGTGGGACACCGGGTTTGGGGCGCCCTGGGAGAGCCGCGGCTTCCCTGAGCGGGACCCGTGAGAGAGGAGAGCCCCAGAACCGCAAAGCGGGGACCCTGAGAGGGGGGGACCCCTGGGATTGCCAATTTTGGCATCTCTTGACACCATTTTTGTGGTCTCTGATGCCACTTTTCAGTCTCATGTTGGTTTTGGTGGGTTCTGGTGCCACTTTTGGGGTCTCTGATGGCGTTTTTTGGGGTCTCATGTTTATTTTGGTGGTTCTGATTCCACTTTTAGGTATCTGCTGTCACTTTTGGCATCTCTGAGACCAGTTTTGGGGTCTCCTGTTGTCTCTGGTGGTTCTGATACCCGGAGGTCCTGATGGACACGGAGACAATGTCCCTGTCTCATAAGATGGGTGACGGGAGCAAGTTCCTGCTGCAGGCCAAGACAAGGTGCAACTTTTGGGGGTCTCATGGTGGTTTTGGGGGTCTCATTATGATTTTGGGGGTGTCGTGGTGGTTTTAAGGTTCTCATGGTAGGTTTGGGGTGTCTGATGATGGTTTTGGAGTGTCCGATGGTGATTTTGGGGTTAGAGGATCCTATGTTTTTTGAGGTTTTGAGGTGTCTGATAGTGGGTTTGGGGTTAGGGGATCTTGTGGTTTTTGAGGTTTTGGGGTGTCTGATGGTGGGTTTGGAGTTTTTGGGTGTCTGATGCTGGTTTCAGGGGTCTCTTGATGGTTTTAGGGTGTCTGATGGTGGTTTGGGAGTTTTGGGTTGGTGATTTGGGGGTTGGGTTCAGTTGGATGGTGGTTTTGGGGGGTATGATGGGGATACTGGGCATCTCGTGGGTTTGGGGGTCTTGTGGTGATTTTGAGAGTCTCACATTGGTTTTGAGGTGTCTGATGATGGTTTTGGGGTGTCTGATGGGGGTTTTGGAGGATTTCATTTGTTTGGGGGTTTTGAGGTGTCTGATGCTGGTTCTGGGGGTCTCATGGTGGTTTTGGGGGGGTCTGATGGTGGTTTTGGTGGTTCTGATCTCATGTTGCTTTTGATTGGTCTATTGCCAACTTCAGGGTCCCAAACCCCTTTTTTTGGTGTCCGTAATCCCATTTTCAGTGTCTCTGACCCCATTTTTGGGATACCTGACCCCACTCTTTGGGTATCTGATGTTGGTTTTGGGGTCTCTAGCCCCATTTTCAGGATCTCATGTTGATTTTGGTGGATCTGATGATGGTTTTGATGGGTTAGACACCATTTTTGTGCTATCTGACCCCATTTTTGGGGACTCGTGTTGATTTTGATGGATCTGATGCCACTTTTGGGGTGCCTGACCCCTTTTTCCGTGTCTCTGACCCCATTTTCAGGGTATGTAAGCCCATTTTGTGGGTATCTAACCCCAATTTTGGCATTTAGGAGGACATGCAGGGCTGGCTATGGGCACTGGCAGCCCGGACACAGGAACACAAGTGGGGTCCCTGACCCCATTTTTGGGGTCTCGTGTTGGATTCCAAGGATTTGATGATGGTTTTGGGTGGTCTCATGTTGATTTTGGTGGATCTCAGCCCACTTTTGGGGTGTCGGACCCCAATTTCAGGGTGTCTGACTCCGTTTTTGGCATTTAGGAGGACAGGCAGGGCTGGCTGAGGGCACTGGTGGCCAGTGCACAGGAACACACCGAGCTGGCCCGGTGGCACCAGGGCCTCCTCACCACCTCCTCCACCGATGAGGGGTTCCCCCAGTGTGACCCCAACCAGCCCTGACAGAAGTGATCCCCCAGAACCCTGACTTTGCAGTCCTGGCCACCCCAAATTTTGGGGTTCCGCCCCCCCGAGCCCCAGGTTTGGGGTCCCAAACCCCGGGTTTAAGGTCCCAGACCCCTCCAAAACCCCTGGGTTTGGGGTCCTGAGCCATGGGTTTGGGGTCCAGGCTTCCCCAAACCCTAATTTTGGGGTCCCAACCACCCCCCCAAACCCTGGTTTTGGGGCCCAAGCCCCAGTTTTGAGGTCTTGGCCCCCCTCAAAACCTCATTTTTGGGGTTCCAACACCCTGAATGCTGAGTGTGGCATCCTGGCTCCCCCAAAACCCTAATTTTGGGGTACTGGCCTGCCTGAGCCCCAGTTTTGGGGTCCCAGCCCTCCCCTTTCCCCCAGCACAAGCCATAGAGAGCTGGGGGGGCTCCAGCACCGCTGTTGTACAAATGTAATAAAGCACCCGCTGCACCCCGAAATCGGCTCGGGGGGTTTGGGGGCTTCCTTGGGGGGTTTGGGGGTGTCCTGGGGAGATTTTGGGGTGTACTGGGAATATTTAGGAGAGACTGGGGATGGGAGGTTAGGGGTGTCCAGGGAGGTTTGGGAGCAATTTGGGGGGTTTAGGATCAACTGGGGGGAATTACGAGCTACTGGAGGAGATTTGGGGGCATCCTATGGGGTTTAGAAGTGACTGGGAAAGGTTTAAGATGGACTGGAGGGGTTTAGGAGAGACTGGGGGCGTTTAGGACCCTCTGGGTGGGGTTTATGATCAGTGAGGATCGTTCTGCTGCTTCTGGAGCCAGGAAGGGCCTGGCCAGGAAGACCCACCCTGTGCCAGGAAGGCAGCCAGAGGTCAAGCCAGAGCTCAGAGCTGGTGGTCCATGAGCAGTTTCATGGTGGGGAGAAGCCCCACAAAGTCCTGGCAGGTCCCTCCCAGTCCCTCCCAATCCTGCCAGAGCTATGGCCAAAATTCCCCGGAGCAAACATGGAGCTAGCAGAGCGATATCGGTCTCGGTTCCGGTGTTGGTTTCGGTCTTGGTCCTGGTGCCATTTCTGGTGCTGATCTCGGTCTTGGTCCTGATCCCGCAGATCTTAGGCCCATTTGGGTGATTTTAGGCTAAACCTGATGGATTTAAGGTGGATTTAGGCCCTTGTGGGTGATTTTAGGGCAAACCGGGTCCTTTTAGGATGAACGTCCCATTGGCCACGCCCATTCCCCCCATAATTCCCGCCCTGTCCTTGACCCCGCCCCTTTCCCCTCATAATTCCCACCCTGTCCTTGACCCCGCCCCTTTCCCCTCATAATTCCCGCCCTGTCCTTGACCCCACCCCTTTCCCCTCACAGTTCGGGGTTGTCCCTCCGAGCAGGGGAGGAAGAGGAGGAAGGGAGGAAGAGGCGGAGCGGCAGAAGGGAGCGGGAGGAGAAGGGCAGAGGACAGAGTGGTGGCTCCCGCGCTCCCTGATCTCACAATATCCCTGGGAGCTTCCCCCGCCATCCCGCAGGTGCCCGGGGAGGGGAAGCTCGAACCAAGTATCCTCGGGGGGTCTCTGGATTTGGGGTTTTTTGGGGGGGATGTTTGGAGCTTGCAGGGCTCCCAAGCTGAGCCAGAGATGCCTCTTGGGGGGATATTGAGGCATCTCTGGGAGGTGTTTTTGGGGGGTCTCGTTGGTGGCAGAGTCCCGGCAGGGGGCAGGGGGATGCGGTTCCTCCTGGGAGGCTTTTTCAGGCCTGAATCTTGGTGTTTGGGAGGTTTTTATGGAGCCCCAATACCTGGTGACTGCTAGAGGTCGACTTGGGCAGAGGGACCTTCAAATGTAATGTACTAATCCCTTGTTTTCCCTCCAAACCAGGATTTCCCATTCCCAAACCTTGGCCAAATGGAGGAGGAGGCTAAGAGGAAGACGAAGATGCACCAGGACAGCCAGACAGGTGAGGAAAAAGTCACTGCCCCTTTCCCCCTCTCACCTGCTCCATCTCCCAGCCCAGCATGGCCCCCGGCTGCAGGACAATCCCGCTGCCAACGCCGTCCTGCCAGGGATGCACTGGGGGGGATGTCCTTCCCCTTCCCTCTGGCACGGAGGCAAATCTCATCCTCTCCTTGTCCTTCCTCCCCCAGACAAGGAGCTGAGGATGGAGACCAGGGAGGACAAATCCCCACAGCAGAACCTCATAGGTGAAGCTGTTTTGAGCAGCTCCAGGGTTCAGGAATCCAATGGGGAGGAAAAGCCCCGGAGATCCCTCACAGGAATAGACTGCAAAGTTAGATTGCAGGGATGTGAGGAGGAAAGACCCACCTTGTGCCGGGAAGGCGGCCAGAGATGGAGCCAGAGCTCAGAGCTGGTGGGTCATGAGCAGCTTCCTGATGGGGAGAAGCCCCACAAGTGCTTCGGGTGTGCGAAGAGCTTCAGCTGGCGGTGCCACCTGCTCCGCCACCAGAGGATTCACACAGACGAACGGCCCTACGAGTGTGGGGAATGTGGGAAGAGCTTCAGGAAGAGCTCTGAGCTGATCTCTCACCAGAGGATCCACACTGGGGAGAGGCCCTACCAGTGTGGGGAATGTGGGAAAAGCTTCAGACAGAACTCCAACCTGATCGACCACCAGAAGAGGATCCACACCGGGGAGAGGCCCCATGGGTGTAGGGAATGTGGGATGAACTTCAGGTTGCACTCCCAACTGATCCAGCACCAGAGAACCCATAGTGGGGAGAGGCCCCATGGGTGTGGGGAATGTGGGATGAGCTTCAGGTTGCGCTCCCAACTGACCAAGCACCAGATGACCCACACTGGGGAACGGCCCTATGAGTGTGGAGAATGTGGGAAGAGCTTCAGACAGAGCTCTAGCCTAATCCAGCATCAGAACATCCACACTGGGAAAAGGCCATACAAGTGTGGGGAATGTGGGAAGGGCTTCAGGCACCGTACCAACCTGATCGTCCACCAGAAGATCCACACTGGGGAGAGGCCCTATAAGTGTTCTGAGTGTGGGAAGGGGTTTCGGATCAGCTGCCAGCTCCTTGAACATCAGCAGACACACATAGAGGAGAGGCCCTTCCGCTGCCCCGACTGTGGGAAAGGCTTCAAACAGAACTCCACCCTCGTCAACCACTGACGCATCCACGCCAGAGAGAGGCCCCACAAGTGTGAGGAATGTGGGAAGAGCTTCATATGGAGCTGCCGACTGATTTGCCACCAGAGGACCCACACTGGGGAGAAGCCCTATGAGTGTGATAAATGCAAGAAGAGGTTTTCCACCAGCTCCCGTCTCCTCCTGCACCAGCGGACTCACTCAGAGGAGAGGCCCTTCCGCTGCCCTGACTGCGGGAAAGGCTTCAAGCAGAACTCCACCCTCATCATCCACCGGCGCATCCACACCGGGGAGAGGCCCTACAAGTGTCCCCAGTGTGGGAAGAGCTTCTTATCGAGTTCTCACTTGACCCATCACCAACGGAGACACCAGTAAGGGAAGCCCTTTGAGTGCTGAGGCTGAGTGGGTGGTAGGTATCTGATAGTAAATCAAACTTTGAGAGTTCTTGATTTCTCTGCCATTCATTTTCAGTCAGTGTCAGTTCGGTTTGCAGAGTGCCACCTTCTCAGCTGATGGTGTCCTCCTTTCTCTCCTGCCTCTCTCTGCCTGCTCTGTTTGTGTCTCAGTGTCTCCCTGGAGCCAGGGCAGCTCCCACCAAAGACCCTGCCCTGATTTAATTCCCAATGCAGGAGCTCCAACAAGCATGGATGAAGTTCTGGGGGCAGGCAGTGAAATGTCCCTGTGGGATCTTGCTGCCCTTGGCTTTTGGTGCCTTCTTCAGAGCTTTGCCTTCAAGGGCAGGAAGATCTTTTCCTTGCTGGGAACTGGAATTGCAGAGCCTTGGAGTGTGTGCCATGCGGGACCATCCAGACTGGGCTCACATGGACTGGGACCCTACAGGCTGGGACAGCAGAGATGGGGTGGTGGGTTTTGTTAAGCTCTTTTGGAGTTGTTTATCCCAATGGTTCATCCCTGCTTTCTTCCTCCCGATAACTCAGGTGCGGTCCAAAAGTATCTCTTCCCCTGTCCCTTTGTCCGCCTTTCCTGACCCTGCCCTGTCTTAACCTGGGGCCAATCACCTACCTGCCCCACCCCCTCTGCCACATGGTTTAAATGTCAGCGTGGGACCCTGCCCATGCTCTCTGTCTCCTGCACCACCTTGGAGAATAAAGCCCTCTCTGAGAGAGCCTTTTCTGACTCTTGCTTCAAACCTCGACACCGACGTCATACAGGGATGGCAGAGAGCAGAAGGCAGCTCTGCTCTTTATGGTTACTGGGACAGCTCGCAGTTTGGGAACGGCCACTCCTGACCCACGTGGCCAGGGTGGGAGCCAGCCGGTGTTCCCCAGCCCTCTGGTGTCAGCTGGCGCCTAATGTGGGGCTCAGAGACCCCAGACGGAAGGGCTGTGCCTGCGCCGCAGCGAGGAGAGCCGCTGCCCCCTCCTCCTCCGCATGCGCTGCCCTGCCCCGCCGGGAGAGACCGCGTGCAGCCCGGGGCCGTTCCACCGCGCCATCGCAGCTGCCGCTGAGCCCGTGCAGCCCGGGGCCGCCCCAGCCTATGCTGAGTGTTAGAAATTTTGGGAGCCAATTTAAACAAAAACAATTTATTGCCAATGAAAAATCTCGGACAAGAAATTGAGAAAGCCAAACAAATCAAGGAAACGGCGCGCACCGGGTGAATCCCCAGATGTGAGCTCCACAGCGTCACGCCCCTCCGAGGTTTCACGAAGTGTGTCCCGAAGTCTGTCACCTTTATACCCCTCTTGGTTTGGGCTCCATGTACATGTCCTGACTTGTTCTTCAGGCCCAGGTGTGGGGGGAATCTTGAAACTCTCAGCAATCGGATTTGCTGTTCAGTTCTAAAATTTCTATAAGTTCTTTTGTCCCTCGATATAGTGGTTGATAGGATTTGGAAAACAGAGGCCGTGTCTGAAAGGATTTCCTGGGTGCGGGAGGGTTCTCGAGTACCCTTAATGTCCCAGATAAGATACCGTCTCCAGGCCATTAATCCTTATCAGATGCTCATCATCCCTCGTTCTGGTTGCTCTCCACCTCTCATTCGTATTGTAATTCTCTGACTCCCTCTCCAGAGGCGAGGGAAACCTTTTGCGAAATTTTCCAGCCCTGCACTCGTCTGGGGCTTTTTGGTTTCTTGAACACTGTAAATTTTATTCCTTGCTTCTTACAACACTGCTATTATAAAAATATAATTCACCCTCCACCAAAACAACATTATCACAAAAACATGAATTAACCAATCACCACACTGAGCGCGTGCCGAGCATGTGCTGTGCTGCCACCATGGCCCATGCCGTGCTCCTTCCGCCAGCACCGCAGCAGTGTCTGCCAAAACAGCTGCCGTGGCTTGGGGGCTGCCCGCTGCCCACGTGAACCCTGCCGTGTCACAATAGGACATGAAATAAGGACACGGACTCGTTCTCAGAAGGCTGAAGATTGACTCCAATCTGTCTTTATTCTCGAGCTGCTTTCCCTTATACCTTTTCATAAAGAACCCACCCAAGGGGTGGAATCCTTGGACCACATTGGTCGACTCAGAGGGACATCAAGTAAATTCCCTCCTCTGGGAAAGAATGCAGAAAAACAGAATAGTGTACAATAACACATCCCTTATTTACAGAATTTTGCCTGGGAACAGTTTTAGAGAAATCAAAACATTGCAGGCACAAACCACGGCTACACTGCAGATCACGGCTGCAGAGCACTGCCGCCCTGGAGCAGCTGCCGTGTGCAGGCGCGGCACCGGAGCACCTCACACTGCTTGCCACTCTCGGGTTAGGCTGCTCACCCGAGATGAGGGTGGTTCTTGTCTTCTGCCCTCAGAAAAGCCCCGTGCCGAATGCACGAACAACACGGAGTCTTCAGAAGCGCCTTTTTCAAGGTTTTCCTTTTGTTTATTATTTCTTATCTCTTCAAGTTTCTCTGAGCCCGGCAGAGATCTGAACAGCACGGGCAACAGGTGACGACTCCCCCCTTGACGTGGGCTTGCCTCTTTTTATACAGATAACTACGTACAAATTATTTACAATTACAAACCAATATTTGCACTCTATACTAAACAGGTTATTTCTATACTAATCCAGTCCCTCTAAAGCTACTTGATGCCACCGTCACAGCAGAAGATGGAGACGAAGAAGAAGGAGAAGACCCCAGGGCACCGCCCAAAATCCTCCATCTTGTCTCCATTCACCCCTATTCTAGAAACCCTAAATGTGAAAATAATACTAATTTTATCTCCCTTTGAAGCTTGCAATTCTTCTCTTAATGTGGGAAGTCTTTGCCATGGACTGAAGTCAAGGCCCTTACTTTTCTGGTCTCTGTACCAGGGTCTGTAATCCCCCTGTACAGATCCCAGACCCCCCTGTACAGGTTTTAAATTTTTCTGTGCAGGTTCCTGTCTGTCCAGGGTATCCAAAGGAATGCCCTGGACTCCCACAGCCACCAGTGGTGCTAAAGATGCACCAGTCCGTGGTGCGTCAATACTTCTTGTCTGTCTGGCAGAGGCGGGAGAGAGAGCCTTTCAGCACCCAGAAAGGTTGTTCCTGGTTTTGGAGACCTACCTGGCAGCTTTTCTTTTCCAGGACTGTCAGTTTGGTGAGTGCCTGACCACGTGGTAGGCGTGGGGTGCACGTGCTGCCCTAGGGGAAGGGGAGCACAAGGTTGCACGTGGCAGACAGGCCATGTGGCGCCAGGAAAGCTGTTGAGACAACTGCATGCCCCCAGACGGGTTCCTGGGTGTGATAAATGCCAATCACTCATTTTTAGAAATTTATGAAAATTTAATAAAGAATAAAATTGGTTACAAAAAGAAAATTAATACAAATAAAAGTTTTAAAAAGTTTTAGAGACAGGACAAATAAGGAGACAATAAAAGGGGCAAAGAAAATAGGTAAGCAATGTCCTTTCTCCTCCTGACTCCATGCCAGGTCGGAGAAAGGCGATTTTCGGTAGCCAACCTCCTGTTTTTGAGAGCTACAATTTAATAATTATGCATGCCTTATCAACAACAACTTGTTTTTCAAGAGTCCTTGGCTTAAGCCTTTTTGGCGACATAAAGTCGTGCCTTTGTTGATTGGAGCGTCTGGGTGCTGTAGGTTCTGAGAGATGCATTCTTTTGTCTGAAGAGGGAGAGGGGGGTTTTTTATCTCCTGTAAAACATTCACCTGGAACAGCCCCTCTCCCTTGAGCTAAGAAAAAAACCTTACACACAAATTTTTACTAAAACTTAATGTTAAAAACTACATTTACTATTTGTTTCAAATGTTAATATTGCATAACTTTTTTTTCTAACTAGCATATTACATATAGTAAATATTTGCGTAGAGCCAAAACACCCAATATGCCTTTTTCACACTGGGTTTCTTTGGGTTTTTCTTTATCTTTTTCTTTTTTTCTTTACTGTGAGGAAGGGCAGGTTAGTTGTTGTGCAGGCAAAAATGGGTGCTTGCCTGACTGCACAACTCAGAGAAGTGTACCTCCAACTGGGAGAAATCCTGGTGGGAGGAAGAATGGGGTTTTCAAAGGGTTTGTTAAAGAAATTTGTCCGATGGCTGTTCCTCCATTTTCCAGATGGATTTGAAAGATGTTAGAACTATGGAGTTTTGGGATGCAGTAGGGGTTATATTGACTGAGCTGACCACAAAGGGAGATTCTTCTGTAGATAAATTCTCTTCTTTCTTTGCTAAAATTCAGTCAGTGGTCAGGAACCAGGAACCTGAGAAAGAGAGAGGGAAATTGGAGAAACAGCCATTGTGGCCGTCCACAGCTATGCCGGATGCCCCTGTTCCTCAAACCCCTTACCCTGGTCCCTCTTCCCCTAACCCAGGCGAATTGGAGAAAGCAACCTGCAGAGATATAAAAGCACAAGACAGCTACTGCCTTCTTGGCTTCCTACAATCCTCTTGGGACCTGAGCTCTGCCAGCATGGCACCGGCTGTCAGAGACCTCTCCCTAAACCCTGGTTCCAATGCCTTTTCCCCAGTGGTAAATCCTCAGTTTGTCCCTCATGGTCCTTTGTTCTTGGCCCTACAAAATGGCCCCTGGGGGGGACATGATGGCTGAGGCCACATGGCTTGGTCTCAACCATGTGCTCCTTCTTCCCACAACCCCTTTCTCCCTGTCTCTCCCCCTCCCACCAACCCCTTCCTGTCACCTAACCCCTCCCATCCCATGGGTACCGCCCCTTCCTCTGCATTGTCCCCTTCAGCTCCTCCCCCTGTGTCAGTCAACCTGACCCTGCCCCTAGATCCACCCATGGCTCCTCCCACTGCCCCACCCCCAGTGATGTCCTTGGGAATCCCTTTGGTAACTCCGCCCAGGTTTCTGCCCTGATAAGGATAAGGACCCAATAATTGATTGCCAATTAGATAAACCTTTATTTAAGAGAGAAGCCGTAGCAAGCAGCGCGCTGGGAAAGCCGGAGAGCCCAAGTCTCAACTCGCGCTCCGCGCACAGCTTTCAAAGTTTTTCCCGTAGCTTCTCATTTTTATAACCTTTTGGTTTACATGCTCCCCTTGGCCCCTCCCCAGTCCATGTTTTCCCATATTTGGTCATAGTTGAGTCTTCCAACTCCAGGAGTCTGGGGTCTTCTGCCCTCTCATGGTGGTCGGTGGATGAAGTCTCTCCTCTTCCTCGCAGCACGTCCATGGGGACTTTTCACTGTGGTCACGGGTTTCACCATATCTTCTGTTTTCTGCCTTTCTTCATATCTTATGATATAAAGTTACATTATCCTGCACCAAGGCCAGGCTCTTTATAACTTTTCTATTTCTGCGGTTTCTGCAACTAGCAATTATTGCTTAATAGCTTCTACATATTTGCAATTTCTGCAGTTTGCTTAATAGCTCCTATATATTTATAATTATTAACTATTAACACTTAACACAAATTACCTAAATCATTAATATCATCTATAACAGCCCCTTGGTCATGTAGCTTCAACACACCCCTCCCCCACACACACCTTTTGGTTCCCACAGTCCCACATCCAGTTTCCACAGTCTGGAACCTGGAGGTGGCTGGCCTGGGGACCTGGATGGTTCCTAAATGGGAACACTTTTCTTATCAAAATTAAAAGGCACTTTGCAGCGCTCAGAAAGAATTCAGTAGAAAAGGTGAATTCTTTAAAGGCTTATTAAAAGCCACTTTCTCGTCAAATGTACTGGTCCCTAGTGACTTAAAGGATTTGTTTTCATGTTTACTTACCCCTGCAGAATAATATATTCTGTGGGAAGGAACATGGAAAAGGTTGCTTAATGATTTACTTCCTGAATTCTTGCAAGGTACCGACTGCATAGTTGATGTACAAAATAATCCAATTACAATGGATCATATAAGCGGTGAAGGAGAACAGTCTGAGGCACGCGAGCAGGCAGGGGGAATACCTCGGCCTGTGTTAAATCTTGTGAAGGTTGCTGCCAAAAAGGCATTTCAGATCATGCCCACTAAAGATCCTGGGCAGAGCTATATCTTGATGAAGAAATAATCCCCTTCTGAGCCTTTTCTAGATTTTATAGATAGACTTAGTGGTGGAAAACCAGATAGAGGACCAGGAGTTTCAACAGAAGATGATCCTAGAAGTGGCACAAAGCAATGCCAATGATGTCTGCAAGAGGATCATCCTGGGGTTTCTTGTTGCTCCATCTCCAACCCTGGATCTCCTCATTGAAGCTTGCACAAATCCAGCCATAATGGATCCAGATGAACAGCGGAAAGGGCCTGGGCTCAGAGTTAGATTGCAGCACCAGCCACCATTCCACCTCGACTGCCAGTGGCTGGGAGGGTCAGATGTTTCCAGTGTGGGTGGGAGGGACATGTGATGTGCTTTTGTCCCTTTAGAAATAAAACACCCCACACACCAGCAGCAGCAGTGGGGGAGGGGGAGAAGGAGAATGCTCCACCTCCAAAAATCTAAGGGAGGAGTGCGAGCCTGTCCCGTCTGAAGATAAAAATGGGACAGGTCAGTGGGTTGTGGGGCAGCCCAATTTTGGGAAGGTATGGGACCCTAAGGAATCCTCAGGGTTGGTAACAACCAAGAGTGTAAGTGAGCCATTTAGGCTTAACAACAGGTATGCTTTTCAACACAGCGGACTGGCAGGTGGTCACCATTTTGAGAAGTTTTCAGAACCCATACATTTGATTACTGATTCTGCACATGTAGCAGGGGTAGTGTCCAGAGCAGAGAATGCAGTTCTACAAGGAAGTCTCAAATCTGGCCACTTTCAATTTGCTCTCAAAGCTGATACACCTGCTCTCCCACAGAGAGCATCCTTACTATGCTATGCATGTGAGATCACACACTGACCTTCCTGGTTTCAGTGCAGAGAGTAACCATAAAGCAGATGCCCCAGCCACTCCTGTGCAGCCGGGTGGCCTACCTAGCATCTTCCAGCAGGCCAAACTCAGCCATCAGCAACTCCATCAGAATGTCCCAGGCCTGGTCAACCAATTCCACCTAAGACGGGACCAGGCCAAGGCAATCATAGACACATGCCCACACTGTCAGAAGTTCTCCTTACCTTTACTGGGATCAGGGGTCAACCCCAGAGGGCTTGGCAGCTGTGAGGTGTGGCAGACAGGTGTCACACACATCCCTGAGTCTGGAAGGTTCAAATATGTTCATGTGTCAGTGGATACCTTCTGTGGTACTGTTTATGCCTCAGCCCACACATGGGAGAGGACCACTGATGCACAGAAACATCTTGTGCAGGCCTTCTCCACGCTGGGGATCCCCAAAGAGATAAATACCAATAATGGTCCAGCTTATGTTTCCAAGGAATTTGATAATTTCCTGCAAGAGTGGGGGATGAAACATAACAAGGGGATCCCGTACTCCTCCACTGGCCAAGCAGTGACAGAAAGAACTCACCAGACATTGAAGAAGACCTTGGGACAACAGAGAGGGGATGTCAGGGTCAACAGTCCACAACAAAGACTTTGCAAGGCTCTGTTTACCATGAACTTCCTTAGCTGTTCATTTGAGTACCTTAATCCACCTGTCATCAGGCACTTCAACCAAAATCATCAGTCGAAGTTTGAGGAGAAACCGCCGGTCCTGGTAAAGGACCCTGAGACTTGGAAGGTCCAGGGGCCTTTTGATTTGGTCACTTGGGGGTGAGGATATGCTTGTGTATCCACCCCCACAGGTTTGAAATGGGTTCCACAGAAATGGGTCAAACCCTATATTCCACCCCGGGAAAAGAAGGCCCAGAATGTGGCCCCAGTGTCACCTTCCTGACCCAATGATGTTTCTTCTAGGCAACAACGCAAAGGAAGTGGGAAACCCAGACCCCGTGTTATCCCTAACTCAGTGCCTTAAAGAGATTGTTTTAAACTCTATTCTTTACTTACCTGTGTATGTTACTTTTAGATTTCTTTTAGGGGCATCCTCCCGACCCCCAAGATGAGGCCCGAACTCCTGTGTTTTCTGTTGCTTCTGACTCAGTCAGTAGTACAGGGACATGAGTGTGAGGACTCTCAAGGGATGCACTGCTTGCTTGCTTCAATCTGTCTGGCAAAATCCAGAGCATCCACGGCTCCATCCAGGAAATGAACGGCATGATGGAGGAGATCAAGCGAGGAGCAGGAGACTGGCTGGAGAACATCTTTAAAGGCCGGGGGGAACATCATCATTTGTAAAGGATGTCTTACAGGCTGTTCTGGTTGTCATTTTAATTTACACACCCTTAGGACTCTAAAAGGAGTGATAACTAAGTGTACTAAGTTGTGGTGGTTTAGGGCAAATTTGGGAGGAAACCTCCTAGGGAGCCCTCCCTCCCCTCCCCCAACCAGTTCAGGAGAGACCTCCTCAGAGAGAAAGTGGAAAGAAACCTCTTTATTAAACTGGCAAAGCACTCCCCAGCACAATAAACTGAACAATACCAGATGACAAGAGCTTCGTTCCGCTCTGCAGAGATGACAAATTAGGAAAGAAATCCCTCCTGTAGGTGGTTGTTCTGCTCTCAGTCCCCCCTGGCACTGGGAAAAGTTGCTGCGCAGGGTAGATCTTGGTGGGTCCCAAGTGCAAGCTCCTCCTGGCACCCCCTGGGTCTTCAGTCTGGGGAGGTTTGAGCAGTTCCAAAGAAAGGCGAAAAAAAGGGAAAAAAAGAAAAAAGAGAGGAAAAAAAAACCAGAAGCTTCTCTGCCTCAGCTAGCTACACTAACTAACTAAAAAGAAAAGAGAGGAAAAAAACTCTTTGTCTCATGTCTGTGTGTTGTTGACTCCCACTCTCAAGGCCAGCCCGGAGGAGGAAGGTTTCTGAAAACAAACTGTGCGCTTCTCCCCCACTTTTTACTCTCAGAGCCAATATTAAAGGTACAGAGTGTAACATCCAGCATAAACCCAACAGACAATTGGGGATACAACATCGTAACGTCACCCTAGACCATCCCACCCCTTATCCCCATATCATCAACTTATGACCAAAACCAATATACATTCTACATCATGCATTTATCCACATAAAACTTCCATTCGTTCCCCCCACAAAAATGCAAGCAATACCCATCATGTCCCCTTTACATCCCACACCGAGCCACTGAATCTGGGCCCCAGGCTGCAGAGCTGCAGGATTCTCCACTCTCTTATTGTGCTCACCCAAAACTCCCTCTTTCACTTACTCATACCTTCAACACCACTTACTCATACCTTCAACACTTGCTCATACCTTCAGCATTGCTCATACCCTCTCATTTAAACATTTCCTTCTATTTCATGTCTGCGTGGTTTAATGTACAGACAATGGCAGTACTATCCAGTAGTGATGTTTACATATGATTTTCACCCAACAATCAGAGCTCCCTGAGGCACACATCGTGTTGTCCCATCTCTTTGCATTATCCACCAGGTACAAATCGGTCCCTGAGCAAAGACAACTCCACGAATGGGTTTGTCTGTACTTGAGGCAGACTTGATCCACACTGTCTTCCCTAACAAACCTCGAATATGCACCACTGGGACTTTATCTCCGTCTATTGTATGCAGAGGGTCAGCCTGGGCAGGGCCTGCTCAGTTGGTGGAGCCTCAGGTGTTGACCAACCAGGTGGCCTTTGCCAAATGCTGCTCCCAGTTTTTGAATGATCCCCCACCCAATGCTTTCAAGGTGGTTTGTAACAATGCATTGTGCCTCTCCACTTTGCCTGCCGCTGGTGCATGGTAGGGGATATGGTAGACCCACTCAATGACATGTTCCCTAGCCCAGGTGTTGATAAGGCTGTTCTTGAAATGAGTCCCTTTGTCTGACTCAATTCTCTCAGGGGTGTCCCAGGGTGCCTTTATGATGTTTGTATCCCCAATCCTCTGCTCTGGTTGTGCTGTAAATTCAGTTCTGTATCTTTCAAATGGTTCTGGGAGCGAAGGGGGAGAAAGAAGCAGCCGCAGTTTGTTTTGAGAAAACGGCCTGACTCGCACCCGTCCTTGCTGCGGCGTTGGTCTGAGGCACGGACAGTGGTGGGACAGAGATCTCCTGTGCTCTGAGTCAGTTTGAGCTGCCCGAGGCAGAGCTGTGCCCCGGCCCCGCCCCACCCCGACCAATCAGATGGCTCCGTGCTGTTGTCTCCGCCTCTCGATTGTGATGTCACAAAGGGCGGAGAGGCTCCGCCTGGAGACGTCACTGAGCTCCCATTGGCTGTCACTGAGAGGGCGGGGCTTGCCTGGAGTATAAAAGGGGCTCGGCCGCCCACATGGCTCGGGCGGTACCTGCGGTGGGAGCCTGAACTGGAGCTGCTCCTGCTCCGTACTGGCCATGAGGCAGGTCCGAGCATCGCCCGCGCCTCTGCGCCCGATCGTGGGGAGGGATGGACACCCCCCGGAGCATTCCCGGGGGGCTACGGATCGACGGACACCGACAGAGCATCCGCCAGGGTGAGGACGACGGAGACAGCACGGCCCCTGGGCCTGCACCAGAGCGAGGAGGACGGACACCGGCCGGAGCATCTCCCGGGGCAACGATGACGGAGACACCCCCGGGGTGAGGCGGACGGACAGCGGGGCGAGCACCCCGTGGGGGACGAGGACGAGGGAGAGCGGCGGAGCATCCCCGCCTGGTCAGGACGACGACGGACACTGACAGCATCAACCGTGGCGGGGACGACGGACAGCGGCGGAGCAGCCCCCGGGGCGAGGAGGACGGAAGCAGCACGCCCCCCGGGCCTGCACCAGGGCGAGGACAACGGACACCGGCCGGAGCAGCCCCCGGGGAGAGGAGGACGGACACCGGCCGGAGCATCCCCCGGGGCAACGATGACGGAGACAGCCCCGGGGTGAGGCGGATGGACACCGGGGCGAGCATCCTGCCTGGGGAGAGGGGCACGGACACCGACAGAGCATCTCCCCGGGGCGAGGAGGACGGTGCCGGGATCGGGCGCAGATGACAACCGACACCCGCCGGAGCATCCTCCTGGAGGCGCGGATGACGCATACGGACAGAGCATCTCCCCGGAGCAACGACGACGGACACCGGCCAAAGGTAAGGACAAAATAAAATTGGCAAAAATCCCATCAAATGCTGGGACTGATCTTTGCTTGCCCAGAAAAGACGCCAACAAATCACAAAGCCTCCGCCCTGGCCATGGCAGAGGAGCACGGAGACTCCCGGGCCCTCAGCCGGGGCCGGGAGCACGGAGGGCCCGGGGTTGTCTCCGTCCCCCTCCTCCCGGGGCACTCCGGGGGGTTCTTCAGCCCTGTCCGGGCGGGGAACGATCGGGGCTGGGGGGGTCTCTGTCCGTGTCACACCGGGGGATGCTCGGGGATTCTCTGGAATTCCCTGGAATTGATGGAATCTGCCCTCATCCCGGTGTCAGAGGAGCTCCCAGCCGCAGCCGGGCCAGCGGGTTTCTGCCTGGCTGCTGCCTTTGGCCACGGCCGGACGGGGCTTGGAGCAGCCCGGGGCAGGGGGAGGTGTCCCTGCCAGGGCAGGGCTCGCACTGGATGGGCTGGAAGGTCCCTTCCAACCCAAAGCGTTCCCGGATTCTCCTCCTGGCATTCTCAACGTGTTTAACTCAGCTCTTGGAATATGATCAACACCAGCTGATATGGGAGTTAAATATTTGGTGATGCTTATGAATTTTTTCTTTTCCCTTGGATTCCTGCTTTTGTTGTCATTTTCTGGCAATGTCACCATTTGTGTCACCCTTCCCTCTAAACCTGATGATTTCCTTTCATTTCCCCCATTCATATAGGGGAGGATTCAAATGAGGCCAAATTTTTCCTAAGTCTAATATCAATAAAGGAATATTGAATGAAAGACAAAGCAGGTGCACGGAATAAACTGTAATTGATGTCACCTCCACAGCTCCTGCCAAGGGCATCGTGTGGGTGGGTGAGAGGCTGGACATGACCCCAAAGGTGGCCTGGGCTGACCCCCAGCGTGGGCAGCAGCAGCTCCGGGGGGATCCTGGCCCTGGGCTCTGCTCAAGTGAGACCCCACCTGCAGAGCTGGGAGCCCACCTGCAGGATGGGGAGCTGCTGGGGTGAGCCCCAAGGAACTGGAGCCCCTGTGGGGCCGGGCTGGGAGAGCTGGGAATGTTCACGTGGGGAAGGGACGGGTGCAGGGAGAGCTCTGAGCCCCTTGCAGGGTGCTCTAGGGTGACTTTATGATGCTTGTATCCCCAATCCTCTGCTCTGGTTGTACTGTATATTCAGTTCTGTACCTTTAAAATGGTTCTGGGAGTGAAGGGGAGAAAGAAGCAGCCGCAGTTTGTTTTGAGAAAACGGCCTGACTCCCACCCGTCCTTGCTGTGGCCTTGGTCTGAGGCACGGACAGCGCTGGGACAGAGATCTCCTGTGCTCTGAGTCAGTTTGAGCTGCCTGAGGCAGAGAAGTTCCCTGGACTGTTCTTTTTCTTTTTCTTGGGACTGTTTCAATCTGCTCTGGACTGAAAACCCAGAGGAGCAGCGAGGGCTGGCATCTGTGGGGCCTGGAGCTCCGGAGGGAGTGGGGCTGGTGAGAGACTGAGTGAGCTGAGCTGCACCCAGGGCAAGGACTGTCTCAGTTTGCTATCTCTCTTCGGAGCAGTGAGAGGTTTTAATGTTTTATATTGTTCTTTTTGTTTGTTTGTTTATTTGTTTGTGTTTTTTTGTACTTGTGGGCACCTTGTTTCTTAAATAAATAGTTTTTTCCACTTTTCTCTGAGGAAGTTCTCTTTTCCCTGACTGGCTTTGGAGGAGGGGCCGTTTGGGTTTTGCTTTCCAGAGGAACCCCTTTGGAGGTTTCCTCCCAAATTTGCCCTAATCCAGGACAGTCCTGCACACACGGGGCTGTTCCAGGAGATGGTTCAGTCCGGCTGTCGCTTCATTAAGGGCACCGAGCGGGTGAGGTTCGTGGAGAGGAACATCTCCAACCGGACGCAGCTCCTGCACTCGGCCAGCGATGTGGGGCTGTACGGGGGGGGACACCTCCTCTGGGGAGAAGCTGCCAGGTCCTGGAGCAGCGACCCGGGATGGAGGAGCACAGACGGGCTGCGGTGGACAGGCACTGCCGGCACAACTCCGAGTTGTCCACCCCGTTCCTGGTGGAGCGCAGAGCTGAGCGTGGGGCAGAGCGCGTCCCCTCGGGCCCTGCCCGGCAATGACCCTGGAGCCCCTCCAAACCTCCCTGCGAATCCCCTCAGCCCTCCTTGGGCCCATCCCCGGGGCCTCCTGTTCCTCCCAGTGACCCCCGTGGCTCTCCCAGTCCATCCCAGTCCATCCCAGTCCCCACCCCGTGTCCATCCCGGCCGTGTGTGGAGCGGACGCCTCTCAGCCAATCAGAGCGCGCGCTGCTGATGACTCATCAGTTGCCAGGCAGACCCGCAGCGCCCAGTGCCGCTCTCTGGGCTCGGCCTCCCAGCGCCGCGCGCTTCATTCCCAGTCCCTCCCAGTCCATTCCCGCTCCCTCTCAAGCCCACACCAGGAGCTCTTGGGGCACGTGGTGGCCACCGCCGTGGTCCCCAGCGGGGACTGGACCCACCAGCTCCTGGTGCTGCTGGAAACCCCCCGAACACGGGGTCACCTCCAGCTCCAGGTGGGGCACGGCAGCCTGGAGCATCCCCTGAGTGGCACTGGGGCACGGGGGAGGCACTGGGGGGACTGGGAAGGGGATTGGGATGTGCTGGGAGGAACTGGGAGGGATTGGAGTGAGCCTGAAGGGGCTGGAAGGAGATTGGGGATTGGAAAGTGGGACCTGGGATGAGGTTGATTGTGCTGGGAAGAGACTGGGAGGGGTCTGGGTGAGTCGTGGAGGAGCTGGGAAGGGACTGGGAGAGGGTTTGGGGGTCCTGGAGCGCTGGGGGGCAACTGGGAGGGGGTTGTGGGATCCTGAGAGGGACAGGAGGGGCTTTGGTGGGTCCTGGGGAGGCCGGGAAGGGATTGGGAGGAGGTTTCAGGGAGTCCTGGGTGGGAGACTGGGAGGGAGCTTGGAGGGGCTTGGGGTGTCTGTGAGAGGTTTTGGGGGGTCCTGACCCCTGCAGACCCCCCAGAGATGCCGCTGGACGCTGCCCACAGCGAAATGCTGACGGGGATCGGGGACTTCATGTTGGGCTTTGTCTTCCTGGCGCTGGGGTTCAGACTTGGAGGACCCTGCAGGGGGACTGTGACTGGGGGGTGGGGGCAGAACGGGCCCTGGGATGGATGGGGAATGGGGACCCCCGTGTGTCCCCCTGTGTCACCCCGCTCTGGGGACTCTGGGGATTTGAACCCCTGTGGGAGTCCAGGGCATTCCTTTGGATACCCTGGACAAACAGAAACCTGTACAGGGGGGTTTAAAACCTGGACAGGGGGGTCTGGAGTTTGTACAGGGGGGTTGGAGACCCTGGCACAGACCTCAGACAGGCAAGGGCCTTGACTTCAGTCCATGGGAAAGGTTGCCAACATTAAGAGAGGAATTGCAAGCCTCCAAGGGTGGTAAAAGGTAATGCTATTTTCACATTTGGGGTTTTAGAATAGGGATGACCAGAGACAAGATGGAGGATTTTGGGCGGTGCCCTGAAGTCTTCTCCTTCTTCTTCGTCTCCATCTTTTGCAGTGAGGATGGCACCAAGTAGCTTTAGAGGGATTGGATTAGTATAGAAATAACCTGTTTAGTGTAGAGTGTAGATATTGGTTTGTAACTGTAAATAATGTACACACAATTATCTGTACAAAAGATGACGAGCCTTGGTCAGAGGAGGAGTCGTCACCTGTTGCCCGTTGCTGCTCAGACCTCTGCCAGGCTCAGAGAAAAATAACTGAGATAAGAGAAAATAAACAAAAGAAACAACCTTGAACAAGAACTTCTGAAGACCTCGTTTGTTTGGGCATTCGGCCTGGGGCTCTTCTGAGGGCAGAAGGGCAAAGACCACCCTGATCTCGGGTGAGCAGAGACCCTGAGAAACCCCGACAAGGCACCCAGTGAACCCCAAAAGGCACCAGGACCCCTCTAAGCTGCCAGGGGAATTTGAGGAGGGGGCTCATGGGGGGTGCCCAGGCCGGGCCAAGAGCCCAGCGCTGCCCCAGCCCGACCTGCCCCGGCTCCATCCCAGGGATTAGAAAGGAGGAGTGGGGATCCCTCCCAATGCAATTTCGGGGTCCCAGACCCATCTTTTCCCTTCCTCTTCCACCCCTTCCCCACTGCCCCCTATTCCACCACCCCTCTCACCCAGGCTTGGTTTTGGGGGTTCCCGGCCCATCCAAGTGTTACCCCAGTGTTGGATTTTTTTAAAGGGATAAAGAAAAAAGTAAATCAAGGCCAAAAGAAAAGGATTTTTGTGTCCATGCCAGCTGAGGATCCACGTGCTTGGGTGGGAGGGAAGAAACTTTTTTGGAGGGGTTTCCACCCCACTGTCTCCAAAACCTTGGTCTTGGCCCCTGTTCATCATCATCTCCCTATGGAAGACACCCCTGGGCAATAGGAAATCAAAATCGTGGAATCCCTGAGGTTGGGAAAGACCTCCAAGACCATCCAGTATTCCTTGATGCCCCAGGAGATAGGACTGAACACAAAAGATTTTCTGGGGTTGAAAGTCAACAAATCCATCTCCCCAAGGAATTCCCAAGGTCGGTCTGTGTCTCGATGGATGTTCCTGCCCCTGTGTTCATCCAGGTGCCCACAGGGAGCCAGGAAGATGTGGAGGCCCCCCAGTCAGGTGTCTTCCCAACAGGGATCACCAGGACCACGGATCACCAGGGCTCTGCCCAATGGGGTCACTGGGGATCATCCAACGCCGATCCTCCCACGGGGGATGGAGCTGGAGCAGAGCACGAAGCTCTTCCTGCTCTCAGGGCACTCCCAGGGCTTCCCTTAGTGGTGCCTCCGTTGGTGTTGGGTCAAGTGAGAGCTCCTGGAGAAGCTCTTCCCACACTCAGGACACTCGTAGGGCCTCTCCCCGGTGTGGATGCGCCGGTGGACAGTGAGGTGTGAGTTGTGCTTGAAGCCCTTCCCGCAGTCGGGGCAGCGGAAGGGCCTCTCCTCTGTGTGAATCCGCTGATGTTTCAGGCGATCAGAGCTGGTGTGAAACCTCTTCCCACACTGGGGACACTCGTAGGGCCTCTCCCCAGCGTGGATGTGCTGGTGGTTTCTCAGGCTGGAGCTGCATCCAAAGCCCTTCCCACATTCCAAGCAGGTGTAGGGCCCTTCCCCAGTGTGGATCACCTGGTGCAGGATCAGGTTGGAGCTCTGGCTGAAGCTCTTCCCACATTCCCCACACTTGTAGGGCTTTTCCCCACTGTGGATCATCTGGTGTTGCCTAAGATGGCCTTTCCGGTTGAAGCTCTTCCCACACTCCCTACACTTGTGGGGCCGTTTCCCAGTGTGGATCACCTGGTGCCGGATCAGGTGGCACCTGTAGCTGAAGCTCTTCCCACATTCCAAGCACTTGTGGGGCTTCTCCCCTCCATCAGGCTTCTCCTCCAGCTCTGAGCTCCGGCTGGATCTCCGGCCGCCCTCCTGGCACAGGGTGGGTCTTTCCTCCTCGCAGCTCCCTGGGATGGGTTTGCAGCCCCTCCTCCTGCGGGATCTCCGGGGCTTTTCCTCCTCCTCCATCCGGACACTCCTTGGCAATGAAAAATCCTGGTTTTGGAAAAAACAAGAGGAGAGAGCCTTAGGCTGGGGCTTCCTCCTTGCCCAAGCGCCTCTCAGGAAATCATTGGGCACCTTGTGTCTTGTAAGAACCTCCAAAACACCAAGATTCAGCCCCAAAATCCTCCAAACATCAAGAGAGATGAAAACCTCCCCAAACATCAAGATCTAGCCAAAACCTCGGCTAAAATATAAAGATTCTACTCCTTGCAAAAACCGTAATCACCAGCGTTTAGCCCAGTGAAGCTCACTCTGGGTCTCAGGCAGACTCACACACTGGGCTGGCTGGGATTAGATTGCTGGAAAATATACCAGCTTTAAAATTATTTTTTATTTTATTCCTCCATTCAGGCTTGGTTTGCCTTTGCCCTGGGGAAAGGAATTTTAAAGGTTTTATTTTAAGGGATGTTACACCTTTCAACAGAGATGAGTTGAACATCTCACCAGACTGGGAGGAGCCCAAAAGATCCCCACAGAGAGAACGACCATCAACAAAACATCAACGACCATCAGCAAACAGCAACCAACACCCACCCCAGACACTGCCCCTGGAAGAGCTGCAGACACCTGGTCTGGAAAAGGCTGAGAAGGAAATCCAGGAGTGCAGACCTAATTAACATCTGAGGCAAAGAAATCCAGGTCCAACAGGAAATCAAATACTGAGACCTTCCCAACTTGGAAGCAATGAACATTAAACCAATGGATTTCTATGGGTTCAGACTGTAAAAAGTTTAGGAAAAATCCAGTAAAACTCCCATGTCACGAATGATTTTCTCTGCATACCGGGCTATGTGTGGATGAAATGATTTTTGTTGCCCATCCTGGCCAGAATCAAGTGATGCCTTGACTCTCTAACACTGAAGATATTGTTGGAGCATTTTTGGTTTTCCCAGAGTTTCAATGACAAGACTACCATTAGAATAATTTTTTGCAATAGTCCTACTTCTGTATTGTCAGTTACGTTTGGGCCAGGGGTGTAAGAATCAATTTGTAGTCTTAGGAGAAGAAGTAGAAAAACCTTGATTGCTCTGGAATGTTTTTGTGTATGTTTGTGTGTGGCACTTAGTAATCGCAAAATTTTGGTACGTGGGTTTTTCAAAGTTCACCTTTAGGCTGCATTTTGCAAAACTAGAAGAGCTTTAAAGGTGACACTTTAACTTGTAAAAAGTTAATAGAATATTGGTAAAAAAAAAAAAAAAGAATAAAAAAGAAAAAATGCAGATTGTGTGGGGGCCACATGTGAGTCATTCAATGGCTGCTCTGGAAGAGGAGCTTTAGAAATGCAAATTAACACTGCTGGGGAAAAGTGTGCACAATGCACCAGGGGCTTCTTGCCTGGGGCAGGAATTGGGCTGATTCCCTCTGTCCCTCAGCCCAAGCTCTGCCTGCTTGCACAGACAGAATTTGCATAGCTAAAGGCAGAACCCACAGTGAGAATCTCTGACTCTGCAACAGAAATGAGTTAAATTGCAAAGGAAAACATCAAACGGAGAATGATATGAAAACTTCACCTAAAAAAAGTGGTGGGGGAGGGGGGAATCATCCTTCTACCCACTCTAACCTGTGCTGGCATTGTCTACGTTATACAGGGTGTATCAGACCTCTGGGTGTTTTTAGCCACCCCAAGTTCACCGAAATCAACTGGAAATCAAAATATACCATTTAATCAAAGAAAAGTGGTCAATTGACACACCCCACGCAGGAGGGAGCGCCTCAAAAACGGGGAAAAGATGAAACAGCCACCAGAACAAATCCCACAACACCACGGACCAGCTCCTGGGAACCCCAACGAATTCATATCGGGTGCCAGAGAAGGCATTTATAATTTGAATTGCATAATTAGATTACAAGCTGTCCTCGAAATAATAACCACTCAATCCACTCAAACGAGGAACGCGACATTTCACATTTATGATGGTATCAGATTATCTATTAGCCCAGACACCCGCGGGAAGGAGACCGCGGGCAGCCGCTCCCGCAGCGCCCTCAGGGCACGGGGAACACGGCGCGGACACGGCACAACCGAGCCACAGCCACAGCCCCCTGCCGCCCACTCCGCCCGCAGCCAGCCCCGAGCCCCGGCACAACCCAGCGCGGCTCCCACCTACGCCGGGGCCGCCTCCGAGCTCCGCTGCCGCCTCCCCGGGCTCCGGCCGCTGCCGCCGCTGCCGGCTGCCTGCATAGACGCTCCAACAATGGCGCCTACACCGCGCCGGCGGGGGGGGTGGACGGGACGGGCTTGTCCCCGCTCTTCTCTGCCCAATCAGCGCGCAGCGAGAGCCAGGAGTGACGGCAGAACCAGCCAATCGCGGCGAATGGCGGGCTCTGCACACGGCACAGCCTCTCAGGCCCCGCCCCCGGGCTGTCTGAGGGCAAAGCCGCAGATCAGGAACCGCCCTGGCACCGGCCCGGGCCCCAGCCGCGATTGAGCTCAAAACACAAAGTTCTCCGCACCTCCCGGCCCGCCTGGCCCAGCCCTGCGTGCTGGGTGCCTCCGACTCAGCGGGAAGCCCTGAAGCCTCACTTCTGCTACCCCTAATTACCAGCATCGCTTTGATTTCCCCCAAAAAGGGAAAACCGCCCCAAACCCTTTCAGCTGAGTGGAGGAGGGGAAAGATTTCTGGCAGAAAACTCCCAAAGTCGTTTTTCCCCATGTTGGGAGGAACAAACCAAACACAAGTGTGGTGGGGCCCCCAGCAGCGCCTCTCTGCCGTCCCAGCTGAAGCCCTCGCTGGCTGCTCCAGGCTGGATGGGCAGACTGGGAGCGCTGGGAAGGGGCCCCGGCTCGGGACGGAGCCCCCGGGGCAGCCCCACGGCCCCCACGGCAGCTCCAACGCTCCGCCAGCCGGGAGGGAACGCGGGACGGGGAGCAGGGCAAGGGACGGGGCTGCCGGCGCCGAGGGAACACGAGGGACACCGGGGGCACTTCACAGGCATTTAATGCAAAAGATAAAATCATAACGGAGACAAAAACAGCAGCAACTGTGGCACCATAGCACAGGGCCACACAAGGACGTGTCCCATGGCAGTGGGGTGACACTGGCCCCATGCCAGGCACTCACCAAAGCCGCTCAGGCACTGCCCTCCACAGCCCCACAGGGAAAAGGAAATGTAACCAACGATTAATGAGTTGACCTATGGATCGGGAGAGATCCCTCATCAAAGAACACCATCACAGGCGAAACAGGCTTGAAACTGGAGATATGAATTGAATTGATTCCTAACAAACTCAGATCAGGATAACGAGAAGTAAAAGAATATCCTCAAAAACACCTTCCTCCCAATCCTTCCAGCTCTACCTCCTATCCTGGCAGTTCAGGGAAACAGGGAGTGGGGGCCGTGGTCAATTCATCCCACGTGGCTTCTCCTGCTGCTCAGGGACAGGAGTCATTCTGCTGCTGCATTCTGGGGTCTCTCCCACAGAAGAGTTCTCCAGAAACTTCCCCACCCTGAGTCTCTCCCATGGACAACAGCTCCCCTCAAACTGCCACGGGGTCAGTCCTTCAAGGACAGGCTGCTCCAGTGGGTGCCCCTCTGTCTACAGGGTCACAGGCTCCTCTCAGGCATCCCCCTGCTCCTGCACGGCCTCCTCCAGGCACTATGGGGGGATCTCTGCATCCTCGTGGATATCCAGGGGCTGCACGGGAATCTCTGCATCCCCACAGATCTCTGCATCCAGTGCCCCCATCTTTGGAGCCACCAGAAATTGGATCTGCCAGACACGGAGGAGCTTTCAGAACCTTCTCTCAGAATCCAGCCCGTAGCACTGCCATTACCAACACCAGGCTGTGCCAACCCAATAGAGCCCCCAAAATGCGGTCCTAGATAATCAAAAGCTCTGGTGCATTCCAAAATGGGGATGGAGATGTCTCGGGGCTCAGGTGTGCCCAAAAATGAGGCCCAGCTGAGGGTGTTCTCTGCTTGGCTGAGCGCTGCCTGAGGGCTGGGGCTGCCCCACGGGGGGACACCCTCCTCCAGTGGGGATGTCCCGCACACGGGGGATGCCCACAAGACCCTCAGAAACCCCGGGGCTGGGCTGGCCCTGCCTGGATGCCAGGAGCCACCAAAACCACTCTGTCCCTGCCCTCTGCAACTGCACAGGGACAGGAAATAGAAGGAAAGGCCCAGGAGTCAAGAGAAGGACCAGCAGCAATCCTGCCCTGAGCACCGGCAAATGCAAAACAGATCCAGCCTGGGAACAGGGTGGGAATTTATTACCAACCAAATCACAGCAGGAGAAGAAGGGAGAGAAATCTCCCCAACACCTTCCCCACCCCCAGCAGGGATCACCAGGAACGGGGGTCACCAGGGCTCTGCCCAACACGGGTCACTGGGGATCATCTAACGCTGATCCTCCCACGGGGATGGAGCTGGAGCAGTGCACAAAGGAAGCTCTTCCTGCACTCGGGGCACTCGCAGGGCTGCCCCTACCGGTGCCCCCGTTGGTGTTTGGTCAAGTGAGAGCTCTGAGTGAATCTCTTCTCACACTCAGGACACTCGTAGGGCCTCTCCCCGGTGTGGATGTGCTGGTGGGGGATGAGGTGGGAGATCCAGCTGAAGCTCTTCCCACACTGCCCACACTCGTAGGGTGTCTCAGTTGGAGAGACGATTTTAAAGAGGGCAGTGGAGTGAGTGTGGTCTCCTCTACAGGGTTCCAGTAATCCCTTTCTGCTGTGGTGTGTTTTTATTGTGTTTCCAATTGCTGCACAGTCTTAATGGTCAGTTTTATACCCCGCCCCCCCCCCATATTTTGTATTGTTACAGTATATTTTATCCCTAATGGATTGTTCCTTTTCCCCTGTATTGTTGGTTTTGCTCTGGTTGTCTGTCTTCCCTAGACCTGCCCTTCCCTCCTCCTACACAATTGTCAATCCTTCCCTAACCCTGCCCCTTCTTCCAGACCCTTCCCTGGCAATCCCCCAACCTTCGACGCCCCAGTGGTTGGTTTAAACTGTTCCCTCCCCTTGTGTTCTTTCATTGCTCTGTGCATTGTACTCCCTGCCTTATGTTCCTCCCCCATGTCACCCTTATTGGTTGGGAATTGTATCCTCTCCCAAGACCTCCCCCACTTATAAGCCCCTGCAAGCCCAGGTTCTGTGCCTTTTTCTGTCCCTGACCCTCTGGGCAATAAACACCTTTGGAAATCACACAGGCGGCCTCTCCCTGTTCCTTGTCCCTGCCCTCGACGCGTGCCACCTGTGCTATAGAACAGCTGTGCCCTACAGCTGCACCCCGGATTGCCTGGCTTTCTGGGGGCAGCCCACTCCTGGCGCTGGTGCCGGGAGCTGGCTGGGCTGAAGAACACTGGCATCGTGTCAAATGGGCACAGGGATGGGGACACATGAATGGAAATGGGGACACCAGGACTGGAATGGGGACACCAGGAGGAGGTTGGGGACTTGCCAGCCACATCCAGCTCCATCCCTTGGGATTCATTTCCAGCTTCGTGTCCCATGTCTGAGGTGTCCCCAGGAGAGGTTTGGCTGCGTCGGGCTCCTGGAGGGGCAGTGGGATGGGAAGAGAGGTCAGGCCAGGCCTCATTGTCCCCAACGGTCCTTGACTGTCCCAAAATCAGGGCTCAGGATCTCGGAGAGGTTCCCTGGCTATGACCATGGCCATGACATGATCCAGGGCTGTGAGATGAGAGTGACCATGAGTGACACAAGACTGAGATGACCATGACTGTGACCATGACACAACTACAGCCCTGACCCTGAGATGATTGGGACCAAGAGACAACCATGGATTGGCCATGGCACAACCATGGCCTTGAGCTGAACCTGATGTGATTGTGGCCATGAGATGACCATGAGGTGACAATCCGGAGATGACCGTTACAGTGAGATGACCATGAGCATAAGATGATGGTGATCCAGAAATGACTGTGACCATGAGATGGCCATGACCATGACCATGGGATGATTGTTACCATGACACCACCATGGCCATGAAATGATGAAGGCATTGAGATGACCATGACTGTGACCATGACACGATCTCAACCAAGAGGTGACCATGAGATGACCACAACGCACCATGGCTGTGTGGTGATCAAGACCATGAGATGACCATGACCAGAAGATGATGGTGATGACCATAACTGTGGGAAATAAGGAAAGCCTTGCAGAATAAGGACCTTTTTCACCTTTGTTAAATCCTGTTCACTTCCGTTCACTTTTATTCACCAAAAAGCACTCTGAGAAGGGTTCAGCTGCAGGTCAGATTGACAGAGAGTGGGCTGGTGGCCACCTCGTGGGTGAGGCAGTGATTGGTTGGGGAGATGTGTGGACACCACATGATTGGAGAGCTGACTGACTAAAGGGACGCATCAACAGCGACACCGCAGTGACAGGCAGCCAATGTGTGCTTGTTTCAGTTAAGTTTGGTGAAGTTTGGGTTAAGTTTCGAGTTTAAAAAGGCTCGGTTGGTTACAACAAATGATCATCTTTGGAGCAAGCAAGGAGGTCCGTGTGTCTTTGTTCTCCATTGCTACACATGACCATGAGATGACCATGACCATGAGATGACTATGACAATGACCATGAGATGGCCATGACGATTACTCACCTATGATCCTGACATGACCATGATAAGATTGTGGCCATGAGTTGACCATGAGATGACCATGACTGTGACCATGACACAACCATTTCCATGAGATGACCATGAAATGATTGTGGCCATGAGATGACCATGAGATGATCATGAGATGACCATGACCATGTGATGACCATGACTGTGACCATGAGACAACCATGACCATGAGATGACCATGAAATGATTGAGGCCATGAATTGACCACGAGATGACCATGACCGTATGGTAACTGTGACTGTGACCATGCCCATGTGTTGCAGATTAGGTTTCTTTCCTTTTGTTCCTTTTTACTTACAGAACATTTCCCCATAAGTTGCTAGGAAACACTAGCAACTGGGTACTTGAGGAAACAAAAAGAGGGATCAAGCTCGAGGGAGGAGGGCATCTGGCTGCACTTCTCTTATCTGGGAGTTTCTCTCCAAGGGGCAGAGATACCGCGAGAATTGGGCAGGTAAAAGATGGAGCTGGGGCAGCTGCTGGCTCTCTCGCTCTCTCTCTCTCTTTCTAAGCTTTGAGGGAGGACAATTGGAGCTGCTGCTTGGGGAAGGGAATTCGCAGCTGCTGCTGGAGCCCAGCTCGGTCCTGCTTTCTTCTGCCATGGGGTGAGCCTTTGCCTGCAAGAGCAGCCACTGATCTGGGACTTATTAACACCCACCTCACTAAAAGAGGGACCTATCCCCTTCTGCTCGAGTGCCTGGAATCTTGAGCTCAACCCTCCCTACCCTGCTGGGAGCTGGGCTGCTGCTGTCCCACCCCTGCTGCTTCTTCAGCACTGCTCCAAGCTTTCACAGCACCATAGCCCTGCACACCCTGCCTGCTGAGACATCTTGCTGGCCCAGCTTGCTGCTTTCGAGAGTCCTGCTGGGGCACTGGGATCAGCAGCCCAGGGCTCTGTGAAGCAAAGCCTCTCCTCCATCCCTGCCCGGCCCGGACAAAGCCGCCATCACCGCGCGCTCCCCGAGCCCGCGGCACAGCACCCCCTGCAGCCGCGGGGGGATCATCGCACCTGCCCTGCCCACTGGGAGCCACCAGCGCCCCTGCTGGCCGTGCCCGGAACTGCACCCCAGGGGAAAGTGCCGCGCTCAGGGAAGCTGTTCCTGGGTTCCTGGTTCTGTTTGTTATTAATGCTGTGGTTGGTGTTGTTTGTTTGCCTGGTTATACACACCAGTAAAGAACTGTGATTCCTGTCCCCAGACCTGTGCCTGAGGCCGCTGAATTTTCAAAATTATAATAATTGAGAGGAAGAGGGTTTGGATTCTCCGTTCCAAGGGAGGCTCCTCCTTCCTCAGCAGACACCTGTCATTCAAACCTAGACACCATGAGATGATCATGACCATGTGATGAGCATAACTGTGACCCTGCCCAGGAGATGATCATGACCATGAGAGGGCTGTGACCATCACATGACCATGACACAGCTATGAGGTGATCAAGATCATGAGCTGACCATGAGATGAACATGACACAACCACGCCCATGCGACTGTGTCCATGAGAGGACCATGACCATGAGGTGATTGTGATCAGGAGATGACCATGACACAACTATGACTGTGACCATGACATGACTGTGACCATGAATTGACCACAAGATGACCATGAACATGACCATTTGATGACCATGAGCATTTCATGACCATGACCATGAGGTGATCAAGGTCATGAGGTGAACATGAGGTGACCATGACTTAACTATGGCCATGGGGTCATAAAGACCATGAGATGAGCAAGAGATGTGTAGTGGTTTAGGGCAAATTTGGGATGAAACCTCCTAAGGGGCCCTCCCTCCCCTCCCCCAACCAGTTCAGGAGAGACCTCCTCAGAGAGAAGTGGAAAGAAAACCTGTTTATTAAACCTGCAAAGCACTCCCCAGCACAATAAATTGAACAATACCAGATGAGAAGAACTTTGTGCTGCTCTGGAGAGATGAAAAATTAGGAAAGAAGTCCCTCCTGTAGGTGGTTGCTCTGTTCTCAGTCCCTCTGGTGCTGGGAAAAGTTGCTGTGCAGGGCAGATCTTGGTGGGTCCCAGGTGCAAGCTCCCCCTGGAGCCCCCCGGGTCCTCAGTCCAGGGAGGTTTGAACAGTCCCAAAGAAAGGCAAAAAAAAAAAGGGAAAAAGAGAAAAAAAGAGGAAAAAGAAAACCGAAGCTTCTCCGCCTCAGCCAGATTCACTAACTAACTAAAAAGAAGAGAAAAAGAGAGAGGGGAAAAAACCCTCTCCATCTCATGTCTGTGTGTTGTTGACTCCCACTCTCAAGGCCAGCCTGGAGGGGGAAGGTTTCTGAAAACAAACTGTGTGCTTCTCCCCCACTTTTTACTCTTTGATCCAATATTAAAGGTACAGAGTCACATGCAGCATAAACACAACAGACAATTGGGGATACAAACATTGTAATGTCACCCTAGGACACCCTTGGGCAATAGGAAACCAAAATTGTGCAATCTCTGAGGTTGGAAAAGATGATCATGACCATGAGAGGGCTGTGAGCATCAGATGACCATGACACAACCACGGCCATGAGATTGTGCCCATGAGAGGACCATGACCATGAGCATGAGGTGATTGTGATCAGGAGACCATGAACATGAGATGATGGTGCTCAGGAAATGACCATGACACAACTACGACTGTGACCATGACATGACTGTGGCCATGAGTTGACCACAAGATGAACATGACCATTTAATGACCACAAGCATTTCATGACCATGACCGTGAGGTGATCGAGCTCATGAGGTGACCATGTGGTGAACATGAGGTGACCATGACTTAACTATGGCCATGGGGTCATAAAGACCATGAGATGAGCAAGAGATGTGTAGTGGTTTAGGGCAAATTCGGGAGGAAAACTCCTAAGGGGCTCTCCCTCCCCTGCCCCAACCGGTTTGGGAGAGACCTCCTCAGAGAGAAGTGGAAAGAAAAACCTGTTTATTAAACCAGCAAAGCACTCCCCAGCACAATAAATTGAACAATACCAGATGAGAAGAACTTTGTGCTGCTCTGGAGAGATGACAAATTAGGAAAGAAGTCCCTCCTGTAGGTGGTTGCTCTGTTCTCAGTCCCACGGGTGCTGGGAAAAGTTGCTGTGCAGGGCAGATCTTGGTGGGCCCCAGGTGCAAGCTCCCCCTGGAGCCCCCCGGGTCCTCAGTCCAGGGAGGTTTAAACAGTTCCAAAGAAAGGCAAAAAAAGAAGGGAAAAAAAGAAAAAGAGGAAAAAGAAAACCGAAGCTTCTCCGCCTCAGCCAGATTCACTAACTAACTAAAAAGAAAAAGAGAGAGGGAAAAAAACCCCTCTCTGTCTCATGTCTGTGTGTTGTTGACTCCCACTCTCAAGGCCAGCCCGGAGGAGGAACGTTTCTGAAAACAAACTTCAAAACAAAGCTTCTCCCCTGCTTTTTACTCTCAGACCCAATATTAAAGGTACAGTGTCACATGCACCATAAACACAACAGACAATTGGGGATACAAACATTGTAACATCACCTTATGACACCCTTGGGCAATAGGAAACCAAAATTGTGGAATCTCTGAGGTTGGAAAACACCTCCAAGACCATCCAGTATTCCTTGAGGCCACCAAAAGATAGGATTCAAAACAAAAGATTTTCTAGGGTTGAAAGTCAACAAATTCAGTCTCCTCAAGGAATTCCCAGTGTCCGTTTGTGTCCCGATGGACGTTCCTGCCCCTGCGTTCATCCAGGTGCCGATGGGAAGCCAGGAAGATGTGGAGCCCCCCGAAGGTGTCTTCCCAACATGGATCACCAGGAGCACGGATCACCGGGGCTCTGCCCAACGGGGTCACTGGGGATCATCCCACACCAATCCTCCCACGGGGGATGGAGCTGGAGCAGCGCATGAAGCTCTTCCTGCTCTCAGGGCACTCCCAGGGCTTCCCTTAGTGGTGCTTCCGTTGGTGTCTGGTCAAGTGAGAGCTCACAGAGAAGCTCTTCCCACACTCAGGACACTCGTAGGGCCTCTCCCCGGTGTGGATGCGCCGGTGGACAGTGAGGTGTGAGTTGCGTTTGAAGCCCTTCCTGCAGTCGGGACAGCGGAAGGGCCTCTCCTCCGTGTGAATCCGCTGATGGACGAGCAGATGGGAGCTGGTGTGAAACCTCTTCCCACACTCGGGACACTCGTAGGGCTCTCCCTGGTGTGGATGCGCTGGTGTTTTCTCAGGCTGGAGCTCCATCCAAAGCTCTTCCCACATACCAAGCAGGTGTAGAGCCCTTCCCCAGTGTGGATCACCTGATGCTGGACTAGGGCTGAGCTTATTCTGAAGCTCTTCCCACATTCCCCACACTTGTAGGGCTTTTCTCCAGTGAGGATCATCTGGTGTTGCCTAAAATTGCCCTTATGGCTGAAGCTCATCCCACATTCTCCACACTGGTAGGGCTTTTCCCCAGTGTGGATCCTCTGGTGTTGGATCAGGTGGCACCTGTAGCTGAAACCCTTCCCACATTCCAAGCACTTGTGGGGCTTCTCCCCTCCATCAGGCTTCTCCTCCAGCTCTGAGCTCCGGCTGGATCTCCGGCTGCCCTCCTGGACAAGGGGGGGTCTTTCCTCCTCGCAGCTCCCTGGGCTGGGTTTGCAGCCCCTCCTCCTGCGGGAGCTCCGGGGCTTTTCCTCCTCCTCCATCCGGACACTCCTTGGCAATGACAAATCCTGGTTTGGGGAAAAACAAGAGGAGAGAGTCTTAGGCTGGGGGTTCCTTCTTGGCCAAGATGATCTCAGGAAATCCTTGGGCACCTTGTGTCTGTAAGAACCTCCAAAACACCAAGATTCAGCCCAAAAGTCCTCCAAACATTAAGACACAGATCAAAAACTCACCAAATATCCAGACTCAGCCAAAACCTCTTCTAAATCATAAGGATGTTCTGCAAATGGGGGAATGCCAGGGAAGGAAGAAGAGGAAAGTGTCTTTACAAATCGATGCTGGCAATCTGCTTGGAGATAGGGCTAGGCACTTGGACACAAGGAAGGCACAGAAGAAGCCCTCAGTTCCAGAAAATGTTATTAACTGACAACACAGACTGCTGCTCAGCCAAGGTCCTACTCAATTCATGAACTTCCAGAAGAAGAACAAAGACTTAACAGAGCTGTGAATGTCCCTACCCAGACAGAAGTGGGGTGCATATTAAGGGGGGTATGTGGGAGGTGCATTGGGAAGTCTGTACCTCTCAAGTACTTCAGCCAGTGGGGAAAGGGAGAGGGAGATGATGCCAGGAAAATGAGGATGAAAAGGAGGCTGCGTCCTCCAACAACTGGAGAGACCCCATGGGAAATGTCCCATGGCCTCTCCCTCTTTTTATGAATGAAATGACTTGTACAGGACTCCTCTGCCTTCCCTGTGGACACAAACCTCTGGTGATGAGAATTTTTCCACACACCTTGGGGCTGGTCTGGAATTCCTTCCACCGCCCGGGGCAGCAGGCAGTGAGTGGAGCTGAAGGTGCCTCACCCAGTTTGGGTGATCGGCTCCCTTGGGTGGCGGCGGCACCGGGGATAGACTGGGGACCCGAGAGTGTCCAGGAGACAGACGAGTGACAGATCAGGGGGGGCTGTGAAGAGTCAGCAGGGAGAGAGCACTGAAAATCTCATCAGGGAGGGCACTGGGATCTTCAGGGAGGAAACATGGCAGGGCACCCATGCAGGGTGGAAAAGGGAAAGCAAGGAAGGGGTCCCGGCAAAAGGGAGGATGATTCCAAAATATCTCTGAAGGGTCCCTTGGGAGAATGTTGAGGCAGTTTGCACATTCTCCCAGAGGTAATTAAGGACATGGACACCCAGAGGGGCAATTAGGGAAATCGAGAAGGAATTTAGACAACAGGGGATGGATGGTGTTGGTGTGCTGGGAAGGGAAAGGGTGAAGGGGAGTGTGCAGGAATATGGTTAAGGCAAGAAGCAGCAGCAGGAATCACTGTGATAAGAAAATGGATGATGGAAAAGAGGAGGAAGATGGGAAATGGGGATTCCACCTGCAAGGGTCGAGATTATCCTTGAATGACTTTGTTTGGGGCGTTGCAGAAATGAATGGTTTTGCAGAAAGCTCAGCAGCTGTCAGAGGATGAGCACCCACAGGCACTCAGGGGGGCTGCAGCAGGGGCAGAAGAAGCCCCTGGAGCACTTGGTCACAAAGGCACAGCAGGGGAAGGCAAGAAGGGAGGAGGAAAAGGCCAAGGGGAAGGCCAAGGCCATGGCAGAGTTTCCACAGCCCCTGAGGGATCAATCCCAAGGCCCAAGGGGGTCCCAGCACCCAGGGCACCGGCTCGGCCACAAGGACCTGGCAGAGGCATTGCCCTCCTGGGCAGGGGAGAGCCGACCCAAACAGCCCCTGGGAAGGAATCAGGCTTCCATCTACAGGGCACAAGGACACTGTAAGCAATAATTAGGTTACAAGCTGTTCTGGAAATAAGAACCAAGCAGACAGATCCAGCTCCTGAGTCTGGCCCACCAATCCACTCAAACCAAGAACACAACATTTCACCATGGGATGGGATCAGATTATCAGTGAGCAGAAGGAGGAGCACAGTGTGGAAAATTAAATGACTGAAGATGTTGTTGGCAAAGAGATGACAACGGAAAAGTGGTGAAACAGAGAACAAAGGAAATAAGAAAGCAGCTCATGTTCTACCCCAAACGTGGAAAGCATGGGAATGGGACACGGTTTCATGGTTCCCTGGCACACCATGGGTTAAACGAATGCTCTTCCCCCTCCTCTGTGCTACAGCAACTCTCATCTTTGGGCCATGCAGGACACCTTGCTGAGTGCAGCTCATTCAGCAGCTGAGCAAGGGGATGCAGGTGGCAGCCAGGCCTCCTGAGCCACAAACAGCTACAAAAGGACAGGGAATTGGTGAAAATGACCCGAGAATATTGGCTTTCACATTTGTGTGTTGGTCTTTCTATGTGGTTATTGATTGTAAGCACAGTGCAGTTTATAATCCCTTTGAGCTGCTTGCTAATTTAACCTCATTTCTCATTTGAAGTGTGCACCGTGTAACTCATGGAAGCAGCAGTGTGATGAGTGTATTATGTTGATGTAGACACCTTACAGCTGATAGAACTAATAATGGGATGAATGTATTTTACTGCAGGCCTTAGCAAAATAGAAAATGGTCAAATACTTCTGTGTAACCCAGAGAACTGTATAAAGCAATCAGGTTGTTTCCCACAGCTGCTGACTGACCTCTCCAAGGGATGAGATAAGGGCGACACAAACCAGAGCACCAAAGAAGAATGAGAGAAGAGTTTGTGAACTGTTCCCTCTCAGGGAAGTGTGAAACAACAGGATGAGTCCACAAGAAGAAATAAAATAGATTGACCTGATCTGCAGGATGTTATGCAGATATGCCAGAGCAGAAAACCAAAATAAAGAAAAGTTTCTAAACCATCAAAAGCTACCAGGAATGTTTGAATAGCCCAGGAAACTCACGAATATGTATGTACCTCAGTAAAGGAACAGCACAGAGATAAGGCTGCCTTAATGTGCAGGGTGTTCCTTGGCTGATGGCCAGGAATGCACCAGCACTGGACATTGTCCTATTTGTTTCCCTTACTGGACTTTTGGAACATATTCTAAGATTCAATTTTCGTTTTTCTCAGAATTGAGGTCACTGACAATAATCCCAAAAGCAAAGAGGAACCAAGAAGAAAATTCAGAGTCAATGAGTGAATCTGCTTGGAGATAGGGCCGGGGACTTGGAGATAAGGAAGGAACGGGAGAAACCATCAGTTTCAGAAAATGTTACTCAGTGACACGGACTGATGCTCAGCCGAGATCCTGCTGAATTCCTGAACATGGAGAAGAAGAACAAAGACTGAACAGAGCCAGGAATATCGAATGTTACACAAAAGGGGGATGCACATTAACGAGGACATGCAGCAGGCGGATCGGGAAGGCTGAACTTTCCAAGGATCTTCGGCACTGGGCAAACGAAGAGGGAGATGCAGAAGGAAAAATCAGGATAAAAAGGAGGCTGCATACTACAACAATTGGAGAGACCGCATGGCAAATGCTGCATGGCCTCTCCCTTTGTTCATCAAGAAAGTCACTTTGACAGGACTCCTCGGTCTCCTTCGGGCACAGAAACCTCTGGCCATGCGAATTTTCCCGCACAGGCCCGGGGACAGCGCAGCCGCCTCCGTCCTACCCACAGGAACCGGGACGAGCCAGCGCTGCGCCGGCACCGGCTCCTGCCCAGTCACCCGCGGGAAGGAGACCGCGGGCAGCCGCTCCCGCAGCGCCCTCAGGGCACGGGGAACACGGCGCGGACACGGCACAACCGAGCCACAGCCAGAGCCCCCTGCCGCCCCCTCCGCCCGCAGCCAGCCCCGAGCCCCGGCACAACCCAGCGCGGCTCCCACCTGCGCCGGGGCCGCCTCCGAGCTCCGCCGCCGCCTCCCCGGGCTCCGGCCGCTGCCGCCGCTGCTGGGCCCGCACAGACGCTCCGCAAAATGGCGCCTCTGCCGGGGGGCGGGAGAAGGGCGTTTTTTCCGCTCTGCTCTGTCAGTCAGCGCGCAGCGAGAGCCAGGAGTGACGGCAGAGCCAGCCAATCGCAGCGAGTGGCGGGCTCTGCACACGGCACAGCCTCTCAGGCCCCGCCCCCTGGCTGTCTGAGGGCAAAGCCGCAGATCAGGAACCGCCCTGGGACGCGCCCGGGCCCCAGCCGGGATTGAGCTCAAAACACAAACAAAGTTCTCCGCACCTCCCGGACCGCCTGGCCCAGCCCTGCGTGCTGGGTGCCTCCCACTCAGCGGGAAGCCCTGAAGCCTCACTTCTCCTACGCCCGAACTAGGAGCGTCAGTTCAACACTTTGATTTCCCCGAAAAAGGGAAAACTGCCCCAAATCCCTGTCGATGAGTGGAGGAGGGGAGAGATTTCTGGCAGAAAACTCCAAAAATTCAGAGCACGATCATGAGAAGTAAATGAAGACCCTTGAAATCAGCCTCCCCTCACGCCTCCCTCCTTCCAGCTCCACCTCCTCCCCCGGCAGAGCAGGGAGACAGGGAATGGGGCCATGGTCAGTTCGTGCCCCGGGGCTTTTCCGGCTGCTCAGGGACAGGAGCTGTTCCCCTGCTGCACCCTGGGCTCCCTCCCACAGCAGAGTTCTCCAGGAACTCCTTCAAGCTCAGCCCATCCCGTGGGGAACAGCCCCCTCAAGCTGCTGCAGCGTGGGTCACTCTGCCACAGGCTCAGCCCTTCAAGGACAGGCTGCTCCAGCGGGGGCCCCTCTGCCCGCAGGTGTCCCCCGGGGTCACAGCCTCCTGTCAGGCATTGCCCTGCTCTGCCATGGGCTCCTCCAGGGGCTCTGGGGGGATCTCTGCATCCCCGTGGATCTCAGCATGCGGCACCTCAGTCTTTGGAGGCACCACGGATTGGCTCTGCTGGACACGGAGGAAGCTTCTGGCAGCTTCTCTCAAAAGCCAGCCCTGAACACCCCCTGCTACCAAAACCAGGCACTGCAAACCCAATACAGCTCCAAAAATGGGGTCCCAGATAGACAGGAGCTCAGGTTGGCCCAAAATTGGGATGGAGATTTCCAGGGGCTCAGGGGTGCACAAAAAATGAGGCCCCAGCTGAGGGTGTTCTCTGCTTGGCTGAGCGCTGCCCGAGGGCTGGGGCTGCCCCACGGGGGGACACCCTCCTCCAGCGGGGATGTCCCGCACACGGGGGATGCCCACAAGACCCTCAGGAACTCCGGGGCTGGGCTGGCCCTGCCTGGATGCCAGGAGCCACCAAAATCACTCTGTCCCTGCCCTCTGCAACTGCACAGGGACGGGAAATAGAAGGAAAGGCCCAGGAGTCAAGAGAAGGACCAGGAGCAATCCTGCCCTAAGCACCGGCACAGGCAAAATAGATCCAGCCTGGGAACAGGGAGGGAATTTATTACCAACCAAATGACAGCAGGACAAGAAGGGAAAGAAATTTCTCCAACACCTTTCTCACCCCCAAAAGGGATCAGCAGGAACGGGGCTCACCAGGGCTCTGCCCAACGGGGGTCACTGGGGATCATCCAAGGCTGATCCTCCCACGGGGGATGGAGCTGGAGCAGGGCACAAAGGAAGCTCTTCCTGCACTCGGGGCACTCGCAGGGCTTCCCCTACCGGTGCCCCCGTTGGTGTTGGGTCAAGTGAGACAGAGACTCTGCCGATGGCGGCTCGGCTGGGCCAGGGGCGCCCGGGGGGCGGCACCGGGGCGGTGCTTCTCCCCGCTCTGCCCAATCAGCGCGCAGCCAGAACCAGGAGTGACGGCAAAACCAGCCAATCGCGGCGAGTGGCGGGCTTTGCACACGGCACGCACTCGGCTCCTTTCGCTGAACTCCGGCATTCCTCGGCAACGTCGGCTGAGGAGCGGCCCCGGCGCTGGGCCCGGCCCGGGCAGGAGGCCAAGGAAGCGCTGCTGCCCGGAACCGCCGGGAGCTCGGGGGGAGCGGGACTTGAGGGCCCTGGGAGCTGGGGGTGAGGCCGGGATGGAGCAGGGACCCACCTGCAACCCCGGCAGGAGCCCAGGCAGGAGCAGGGGATGCTGAAGAGAGGCCAAAACCTTTCTGTCGCTTCCCTCCTCACCTTGGGCAGGGAACAGAACACATAAGGAGAGACTCGAGGGTCTGGATAAGGGTGGGGATAATTTAATCGCTGGCCACAAGCACAACACACCCGACTAGGGGAAATTAATTGAATTTATTATCAAACAAATCAGAGCAAGAGACTGAGAAGTAAAATAATTCCTACAAAAACATCTTCCCCTCACCCTTCCCTCCTTCCCAGGCTTCACTTTATCCTCCATTCCCTCCCTCAGTCCCACACAGTGACTGCACAGGGGAGGGGGTCACAGTCAGGTCCTGTCACTCCTTCCCGGTTCCTGGTGGTAGCACAGAGGTGCTGCCCTGTCCCTGGGCCTGCACCTGGGAAGGTTCAGACTTCCTGATCTGTCTACTACATCTCTCCCTCCAATGTGCACACACCCCCGCTTTTCTTTTTTTTTGTATAGTAAAACAAAACAATATTAATAATTCTTTTAAGTCTTTGTTGTTCTTCTCTACTTCAGGAATTTAACACGGCCTTGGCTGAGCAGCAGTCCATGTCAATCAGTGCTGTTTTCTAGAAGTGATGGTTTCTTTCGTTACTTCCTATCCACAAGTCCCTGGCCCTGTCTAAAGCAGATTCATACGGTTTGTTTTAAAGACACATTCATCTCACTCCTTTCACCGTCCCTGCCCGAGCCCCCTCCCCTGCCTGCGCTCACAGGTGCCCCCAAATGCTGTCCCGGGATGGCATCTCCCATCCGGAGCCTCCAGCGCCCGCCCTGTCCCGGGCTGGTGGCAGCGAGCCCGAGACACAAACCAACCCCCGCGGGCCACCAGCGCCGGGGGGCTCAGCACCGGCCCACGGAGGCTTTGGTTTGCAGGAGAGTGTTAGAAATGCACATTCTGGAGTTGGCTTTTCGCAGATATCGAGATGGATGCTGTACGTATAATGTAAGAAGGTTGTGCTGTATTTCCTTTTTATTTGTGGAATTTAAAAATGTGATGAAGGTATATTCTTTAATTGTAACATAGTAGACTGGGGTTTTGTTTGTGGCATCTAAAACCGACCAGAGGGTGGGAGATGCCATCCCACGTTCCTGTGTGAAGATTCCTGATAAAGAACAATTGAACCTTTAATGGAGAACCTTGAAAAAGAAGGATTTATGAGACCTGACCAGACCGAGAGGAGCCCTGCACAGATAAAAGCTGCATACTTGGGGTGTTTTTGAAACTTACAAAGAAAACATATTCAAAATGAATGTTTGAATCATGCATTAGTGTCTGTTAAATATTCAACACAAAGATCCTTAAAACAAGGGATCTGAAAGGGGCATTTGTGCTGGTTTGCACCCTCGGCCGAGAAGCTTTTTTTTTCTGTCTCCTAATTGTCTATTTTTATTTTATTTCTATTAAACTTATAATTTTTTATAAAAACGGAACCTCGTTATTCACAAGACGAAGGGCCAGGGCTCCTCCCCTGGCCCTGTTCGACTTTGTTTAGGATTAAATTAAGGATTCAATTTTTATCCCCTCTGTGGGAGGGGATAAAGGCATGTTTGTTCTCCAACACTGGGCAGGTTTTTCCCTTGCATGGAGATTTTCCCATGGCCCTTCTGGCCTTCCCCAGGCCCCTTCTGCCCTCTTGCAGAACCAGTGGCATTTCCACCACACACAGTTTGTAACCAAGAGTCGGCTGCAGCCCAGAAGGCTCCAAGCGCCTCCTCCCAGGCTGATTCTGCAGATGCCGAGGCTGCTCTGGGCTCTGCCAGGGCTCTGCTGGGGCTCAGCTCTGGGCAAGGCTGGGCCTGCTCTCCCCTTGCATTGTTCCGGGCAGCTGAGTCACAGGGGGAGAAGGACAGGACAGGTCAAGGGGCTGGAGGTTTAAGAGTTTTTATTCAAAAAACTGCCGTGACAAACTGGGTGTCATAACAACCATAACAAACAGGGTTTCCTAACTACCATAACAAACAGGCTGTTCTAACTACCAGAAGCAACTAGCAGTGCTAACTACCATAACTAATTGTCCTAACTACTCTAACAAGAAGCTGCCCTCGAGGGCTTCATCTCCTCTGCTGCTCCCTTAATTGCTTTGCCACAGCGATCAGAGGGGTCAGGCTGGAGAGAGGCTTGGCTGCTGATAAAAATGGGTGCTGCCCAAAGGAGAAAAAAGAAAGAAACGAAAGAAGTTACTTCCCAGAGTCAAGTTCCTCACAGGCTCTGTTGCAACAGGACAAAGGGGAATGGTTTTTAACTGAAGGGAGGGAAGCAGGCTTAGATTAGATCTAAGGGAGAAATTTTTTTACCAGGAGAGTGGGGAAACACAGACAGAAGGTGCCCGGAGATGTGGGAGGTGCCTCCTCCCTGGAAACATCCAAGCTCAGGTCAGGCAAGGCTCTGAGCCACCTGATCTGCTTGAAGATGTCCCTGCCCGTTGAGGGCACAAGGTCCAGATGACCCCGAAAGGACCCTGCCCACCCAAACCAGGCGAGGATTCTGCTTGTGAAAAGCACGTGTGAAAAGCAGGAGACCGGAGATGATGGGAGCAAACCCCTCCCTGGCGCTGCTGTTTCCCCTGCAGCCGCTCCGCACTCACCTGCAGCAGCTCCTGGGCAGACCAGCGCCGCTCCTCGTCCGGCTCCAGGCTGCACTCGAGGAAGTCCCGCAGCAGAGCCGACAGGCGCCGGGGCTCCTGCAGCTGCGGGGTCCCGTTCTGCCGGATCAGAGCCCGAGCCTGCAGGAAAAGCAAACACAGCGCCCTGCCATCTTCCTCCACACCCACAGGGGCTCGCATCGCCCCTGGGTTCTCAGCCCCAGCTCCAGGGGCAGTTTCCTCCCTGGCAGAGATGCTGCTCACAGCTCATTTTTCTACGCCAACCAAAAATTCCAAACCCCACTGCAGCCACGGCCATTGCAGCGTCCAAATGATCTCGGCTTGAGAGCCAATTTCATTAGCTGACTTTGTTAGTAGGCACCTCCATCAGAAATAGCACGTTTTGCTTCTCCAAATACGGACACCAGCTTTACAGGCCATTTTCAAGAGTCAGTGTGGTCTGACTGTTATTTCAAAGGATTCTTACATCAAATGCATCTCTGCAGGGCACTGACACTCAAGTAAATTAATTTATGATGCCCCATCCTAGAAACTGCCAGGCAAGAAACAGGAGGTTGGTGTTGCTGAAAGCTCAGGCTTGGCGACACGGAGAAAGGAGTTTGGGATGGGAAAGAAATATGTTAGACTATGGGGATGTTAAATAATTTTCTTTGTGTTTCAGACAAATTTCCCTGTGAGAAGAGCCGGGGGGAGTTCATCTTGGAAAATCCCTTTTAGAAACTCCTTCGTCAATTTCTTGGGTGTGGGTGTGCGTTTTGGGGTTGGTTTGGGGTTTTTTTTTTGCAAGATAACATTAGAGCTGCTACACTGGCTTCACGTTTGCAGGTCATCCTCACAGATAGAAGAATTGCAACAACTTAAAGCCCAAAGCAAATTGTTGCTGGAGACTGCAGAATATTCTTCTGTGTTCAGGTTCAAGTCCTCTGGGAATTCCCTTCCCGATGTGCAGAAACCTCCCGAGGTGCTCCTCCCAGTGCAGGGTCACTCTGTGCTCACAGGCCTCTGCAGACACTGGAGAATTTGCCTCTTACCATGGCCCCCGTTTCCTTAAAGTAAGGAGGTTCTCCTTCCACCATCTCGATGGTCACAATGCCAAAGGACCAGATGTCCACCTTGGGGCCATAAGGAGAACTGGTCACAACTTCTGGGGCCATCCAGTGAGCAGTGCCCACCATGGAGCTGCGCCGGTCCTGCTCAGGGCTGAGCTGAGCGCAGAGGCCAAAATCAGCTGAGGACAGAAGCAAACCCTGTCAAAGGCAGCTGGAATGAGGAAACCAAGCGCAAAGATTTCCCCACTCTCCCAGTCTGAGAATGCAGTAGTGAAGTCAGCTGGAAAAGTCCTCAGGGCTGTAGACAATGAAAGATGGAACCGGACCCTTCAAGAAACCCTCAGCTTCCATGCAGGGGCTTTTACTGATTCCCTTGAAGCTTGAGATTCCAACTCCCGCCCCTCTGGAAGGGCCATAGCCAGAGCAAAGCCACTCCTAACATCCTGCTCCTCTCCTGAACTCTCTGCAGGGGCAGCTGCTCTCAGCTGGCAGCAGGGGCCAGGCAGTGTCACCAGCAGCACTTGTGGTGCTCTGGCCATCACTGAGAATCAGCCCCGCACCCCGGGAGCGCTGTGCCTGGACAGGAACACCCACCCAGCTTGACAGAGCCGTCCATGCCCAGAAGGATGTTGGAGCTCTTCAGATCTCTGTGGATCACCCAGTTGGAATGGAGGAAATCCAGGCCCTGCAGACACTGAGAGAGAACAAGAAACACGAGGGTAAAAGTCAATGGCTGGAATAGATCACACAAGAAAGGATAGTTTAGAATTCTGCCAGCAGCAACTTTGCTGTGACAGGCCAGGAGTGCAGTGCAGACAAACTCCAGGCAAATGGTTCAAGGCAAAGCTGAGAACAGCAAATCAAAACAAGACAGAGAGTACCACAACAGCAGGAAAGAGGACAAGAACAGAAGTGCAGTGATGCTGGCAGGCCATTCATTTCAGTGGCTCTTTCTTCTCCAGCTCATCAAAACAACACAGAAACAAAGCCCTGAGCATGGAGCCATTGCTGTTCTCCTGCCCTGTTTGGAAGGACCATCATGTCCAAGCCATGGGAGGCACCAGCAGGATCCCTCACCTCCTGACCGACAGCTGCCACCTCTCCTTCAGCCATGTGTGTCTGTCTGACAACGTCCTGCAAAGTTCCTCCATCCATGTATTCCATCACCAGCCAGAGATCTCTGTCAACAAGGAAGCTGGAAGAGGAAAACAATGGCATGGACATGAATGTGCACTGCTCAATTCCCCCATGGAAAAGCCTCAAGCGGAGTTGTGTTTCCAGGTCCCTTGTCAATGAGGACAGAATCAGATGGAGAGATGTTCCTGCCAGGGTGCACAGACCTTGGAATCTGCACAGTCTAAAGGAGAAGGAGATACCTGTGAGAAAGGAGAGGCCTTAGATTGCAAGCAAGTGAAAAGTGAAGTTTAGCAACAGCCCAGATCAATGTGGAACCACAACACTTGCACCCAGCTGGTTCAGCATCTGAACTCATCAGCTCCACCATTCCCTCCAGAGTAAAGCAACACAACTTCCAGAATTATCTGGGGTGTGCAGCCCTTGGGATAAAAGCGGTCAACTGTTTGGAAAACCTTGCGGGAAGTCTCTTCAGAAACAGGCAGGGCCATTGAAAAATGGGCAAATTAGGCATTTCTGGAAAAAAGAACCTGGTCCTCCTGGCACCTGCAGCAATGGAAAAGATTTGGGAAGAAGAAGCCAAGGAAAATATTTTCTGCCATGGATTATCAGCACTTGTTGTAAGACACTGAAAATGAGGTCAATTTGAAGAAAAAACAAAACCAAAGCAACAAAAGCACATGGAGGGAGGGAGGGAACTGCCAGGCTGTTGTTTTGGGAAGATATGGCCAGGTCAGGCTTTTTCCAAACAGGCTACAGACTACAGATGCCAGGAAAGATGGACACAGGGCCCGTGCACGGGATGAGACCTGAAGCACTCACCTGTCCAAAGAGTTGACAATGTTGGGGTTCTTCTTGTCCTTCAGGACCAGGATCTCATTCACAGCTCGCTCCCTGTTCTGCTCCCTGAGACTCATCTTCTTTATGGCCACCTGAAAGGACATTGCAGACCTTTAACTGGGGGAGTCTGTGGCAGGAGGAAACAGCAAACATGGAGCGAGTCTTTTTGGAGTAAGGGAGCCGTGCTGTGCCAAACTGCCTTGGGATGGGACAGCAGAGCTCAGCAAGTGCCATTCCCACAGCCCATTGCTCTGCTCACTGGGGGCTGCTCACAGGACACATGGCCAGAGACACATTTGGCCTTGTAAACCTCTGCAGAAATGGCCCCTCAGCTGTCAGCCTCAAAGCTCTAACAACATTCTCTGCACCTACAGTCTCCTCAAATGGCCTCAACACTCTTATTTTTATTCAAACCCATTTTGCAAGCAGGAGGTAATTCTGGTCCTGTGAAAACAGAGCAAAATAGCTGGGAACCCTTTCGCAATCCTATGGGATTTGGTCATGATTTCAAATGCAACTGCTCTGTTTGGGATTGCACAACAAAGCAAACACGCATGTCCATTGCTCAGGTGATCCCTGTCACAGGCTGCGATCAGGTGGTCACTGACACCAGACCCAAACACAAGTGCAGGGTTTAGGAGAGAGCTTTGCTCTGGACATCCATCTTTCATTGCTCTCCCTCTCTCTCTTTGAACAGCTGCAGTAGGACTAAAACCCCAAACTGAGCCCAAGCAGGATCTCTCCCTAATTAGCCCTTGATGTTCCCTTTGAAGGTGAAACTCAGCATGGAAAAACTGCTACACAGTGTTCCTGTCCGAGGCTGGGATGGAGGTAAATTGGGCCTCAGTCTCCAGCAGCTGATGCATTCCCAGTTTCAGATATGAAGACCGAGCCAGCGTGTCCTGCTCTGACAGACCCCGCTGCCCTCCTTGCATTCCTTTGGGTGCTTCAGAAGGACCAAGTCTGTCCCAGCTGTGCCCTGCAGGCTGACACTGCTCTAGCCTCAGAGGAGCAGCCTGTGCAGGAAAGCTCTGCTGGGCCCCCAGAGCTCCAGCCACAGCTCCCAGCAGAAGGGAAAGCCCTGGAGAGCTGCCAGACGTGCTGGGCGTGTTGGCACTGACCTCTCCTGCAGTGGCCCTGTCGAGTCCTTTATGAACTGTCCCGAAAGCCCTGGAGACAAAACAGCAGAGAAGAAAGAAGCAGCGCTTTAGGCCGTGGGAATGAAAGTCAGCCCAGGCAGGAGATCTCTGCTGCCTCCAGCGTTCACAAAACACCTGGGTGCATCAACCCTGCAAACAACAAGGCAACAGCCACCAGCCCTTTGCCATGCAAGGTGTGCAAGTGACAACCAAGACCCAATATGAAGGAAAAGTGCTGGAGCAAATCCCAAATGTCCATGCTGAATTCCTTTAGTTCAAAACCTGAGGTGGGGGGTGGGTGTCTAAAGAACTAGAAAAGAATGTATTTCATCCTTTTGCATTTCCTGCCTAAGACCTGCAGGATCCACAAGGGCCCTGCCATCAGGCAAGTGATGCATTTTCCCCTTGAGTGCAGCAGCTGTGTGTCTGTTACTGAATGTATGGGGGCTACTACCTGTGCTGAAAGAGCCCTTATTCGTTCATCTCTGGGTTTTGTTTCTAAACCATTATGTTGATAATCTTGACAAGTGGATATTTTTTTAAAGCAAAATATTTGAAAGAAATCTTCTTGAGAACTGTTTTCTGACAGTCACCAGATGGTGAGTTGCTCTTTTAGGCTATCCAATTCCAGGGACAAAAGATCTTCCAGGTCCTGCTCCTTGCTGCAGGAAGGACACTGCCAGCCTCAGGGGCCTTTGGCAGTGCCTTCTGAGCACAGTTACCAAATCTGATCAGGACTGAGAGACAGCAGGATTATACCCCAGTGTCTGAAGGTGTTTGGAGCTCTCCTGACTTCTCAGTTGATCCTGCACCAGCAAAATACCTGGGCCCTGCTGGTGCAGAAGTAACTGCCTTGCACTTACCCTTGGCCAATCTGCTCCAGTTCCAGGTATTTCTCGGCAGGCTCCCCCACACTCACGGTGTTCCCTGAAAGAAACCACATGGAAGATACCCCCTCCGAGATGAAGACCCCACCTTGCAGCACAGCCAGAATGCAGCCCCACTCCCTGGGGCCCCTTGGTCTCAGCTGGGGAGGGACAATAAATGACTCTGTGACATTCAGCTGCAGAGCAGCACTGGGTGCAGCTGATGCTGAGACACACACACAGCCCCCTGCTCTGGCACACAGGAACAGAGCAGACGTACTCAGCTGCATCAGGCACCACTCCCCGCTCCCCTCTGGCTGCAGGGCTGTGCTGCTGTCAGAATCTTCAGCCCAGGATCCCACAGGGGAGGGAGATTCAGTGTCCTCTTCCCAAGCAGAGGGAGGTTCTCCATCCTCTTCCCAAAACACTGCAGGTTCTCCATCCTTTTCCCAAAACGCTGCAGGTTTGCCATCATCTTCCCAAGTCACGGGACGTTCGCTGTCCACTTCCCATGCTGGGAGATGTTCACCCTCCTCTTCCCAAGCCCCAGGATGTCCTCTGTCCTCATCCCACACTGGGAGATGTCCGTCATCCTCGTCCCATGCCACGGGAGCTTGGCCATTCTCGTCCCACGCCGAGCGACATCCACCATCCTCGTCCCACAGTGGGAGATGTCCCCTGTCCTTGTCCCACAGTGGGAGATGTCCGCTGTCTTTGTCCCACAGTGGGAGATGTCCACTGTCCTCGTCCCACAGTGGGAGATGTCCCCTGTCCTTGTCCCACAGTGGGAGATGTCCCCTGTCCTTGTCCCACATTGTGGGAGCCTTGCCGCTGTATTCCCAAACCACAGGATGTTTGCCCTCCTCTCCCAGAACAGCAGGAAGTTCACCATCATCTCCTGGCAGAGGGGGAAGTTCACCATCATCCCCCAGGACAGCGGGAAGTTCACTGCTGTCTTCCTCCTCTTTGGCTTCCTCTTTGGAAGCAGAGGGAGTCAGAGGAGGTGCTGATGCTGCTTTTGTGCCCTGTGGACAGACAGTAGCATGAGGGACAGGAAGTTCTACCTCAGTTATCATCTTATTTATCCTCAGCTACACATCCAGCTGCACCAGGCAGAAAGATGGTTCTGAGTTGTTCAAACTAACAATGGGCTAAAGTTGACATTGCCACTTTGTGTTGGGAATTTGATATTCCACCATGCCTAAAGCCAGCAAGCAATCTTCTGCCTGCAAAACCAGACCTGCAGCTCTTTTAAAGCTCTTCAACAGAAAAGGAGAAAACTGACAGGGATCCCTTTGCTGCTTCCTTCAGCCTCCCAGGCTGCCACTTGGCTGCCACATGCTGAGCTCACAACTTGCACAATTCCAGACACCACCAGTTTCTTTCCCACTCACCGAAGGAGGAGCTGCTTGGGATCCACGTGTGAGGTGCCCTGCAATGGGAGATGGAACATGAACCAGATGCTGTTAGGGAAAAAACTGCCTGTGGTGGGAAATGCCACAGCGCAAGGCAACCCCGAGAGAGCATTTTGCTTTCACAGCATCCCTCCAGGAGCCACAGTCCCTTCACACAGCAAGCAAGAGAACAGCACAAAATACTGGGCTGTGTCAGTTCTTGGCCAGACCAACAAACAGAGAGAGTTCCAGGTTCCACTGCCACAGACTCTCCCCTCGGGGGAACAGAACCACCCCCCGGCCTCACTGCAAATGCTGTGCACGCCCTGCTGGCTGCAGACACCCCCTTATTCAGCTGCAGCTGCTGGCAGGAGCTCTCCCAAACCAATGGTGTCTTCATGGCAATTTGGTTTCAAAGTCAACTCAGTTCCAGTGGAAGAACAGAAAGCACACAGCAAGCCCAAAGCCACAGATGCTGCACCAAGGGAAAACTTCGACTTACGTGCCAAGTGGGTTAAAAAATACCCCGAATAAGCCACGGAGTACAGAGTGCAAACTGCAACCACCACTTGCTGGAACATTTTGGCTGCGCTGCACACGCCTGTAGACTGCAGCCCTGCAAGCACAGAAGGACACCCCTCAGGGGCTGGGGTGGCTGCTGAGAATGCCTCGGGCAGGAGGATCCTTCAGCAACAAGCAGGCGCCCAGAGCCGCTCTGGACTGAGGCCTCTGTGTCCCACAGCAACAGGAACACCACGGGGACGTGTCAGTGTTCCTGTGACATCATAGCAGCAGCTCATGCAAAAACTGCCTGGAAGGTTCTCCTGTGTCACCAAGGAGCACAAAGAATCCTCCCAGGGCACAGCCTATTGCCGAAAGGATCCAAGAGGAACTCCGAAAATGCAGCAAACAAGGTGTCTTGATTTGACAAGACAGGTGTCTGCCAGGGAAACTGGGGTTTCCCTTAGAATAGAGAATGCAAACCCCCCACCCCTGCCAAATTATAAATTTTCAATTAAGGGCTCTCAGGCAAAGATTTGGGAATAGGAGTAACAGTTCTTTACTAGGAATATCAATAATACAAATGTGGTAGGAAACAAAACTACCCCACCAAACCAGCAAACAAACAACAACAATTTGGGAAAGCCCTGACAGAATCAGAGCTGCCACCTGGCACCCTGTTAGTCAGGGTGTTGGAAGCAGTCCAGAAGTGAGTCCTCCTGGGGTGACAGACGTGGCTCTGTTGGAGTAGGGACGATCCTGTAGCCAAAAAGGGTCTAGGAGTGATGAGGAAGGGTCTAGGAGTGATGAGGAGGAGTCCAGGGGTGATGAGGAGGGGTCCAGGGGTGAGGTGATGATGAGATGGGGTCTGGCGAAGATGAGATGGGGTGCCGTCTTCCTCCCAGGAATCGGGGTGAAGCAAGTGAAGTCTGTCCCCGGCCGGCTCAGTTTTCCCGGCAGCAATTGTAGACTCCCCCCACTGGGCGGGGCACCCCACAATAGGACCATGCATGCAAATGGGGCTTCTGGGGCTCTGGGGGGAGCGGGTATAGTCCGGGGGTATAGTCTGTTGATGGCCCATTACCCAAAAGGCACCCGCCCCTCCCCCCCGTCCCCCTCCTTCCAAAGTTACAAGAAATAAAGAACAATTCCCCAACTGCTTTCAGCAGATGAAAATAGAATACACATTTTTGATTCCATAACCCAGGACATTATCCACCCCTTATTCTATTATCATCTGCATCATACCTAAAGCAATGAACTACTATGCAGAATGAACCCCTACACTCAGTTCTTACTTAGGATTAGGTTTTCCTGTGGTACACAACTGGTCCTTCCATCTTTCTGCATTACCCACCAAGTGTAACCAGGTCCTTGAGCAAAAACAATCCCACGGATGGGTTCGCCTTTGCCTGAGGTGGGGTTAATCCAGACAGTCTTTCCTAAAATACCTCTCATGTGCACCACAGGGACTTTATCTCCATCTACTGTGTGCAAAGGGGTAGTCTGGGCAGGACCAGCTCGATTGATGGAGCCTCGGGTGTTGACCATCCAGGTGGCTTTTGCTAAGTTCACTTCCCAGTTCTTAAAGGTCCCTCTGCCGAGTGCCTTCAGAGTGGTCTTAAGTAGTCCATTGCACCGTTCCACTTTCCCGGCAGCTGGTGCATGATAAGGGATGTGATAGATCCATTCAATGCTGTGTTCTTTAGTCTAGGTGTTTATAAGGCTGTTCCTGAAATGGGTCCCGTTGTCTGACTCAATTCTCTCAGGGGTGCCATGTCTCCACAGGACTTGTCTTTCAAGGCCCAGGATGGTGTTCCGGGCGGTGGCATGAGGCACAGGATAGGTCTCCAGCCACCCAGTGGTGGCTTCCACCATGGTCAGCACATAGCGCTTGCCTTGGCGGGTTTGGGGCAGGGTGATGTAATCAATCTGCCAGGCCTCCCCATACTTATATTTGGACCACCGTCCACCATACCAGAGGGGCTTCACCCGCTTGGCCTGCTTGATGGCAGCACACGTCTCACAGTCATGGATAACCTGAGAGATACTGTCCATGGTTAGATCCACCCCTCGGTCTCGTGCCCACTTATAAGTGGCATCTCTGCCCTGATGACCTGAGGCATCATGGGCCCACCGAGCTAGGAACAACTCTCCCTTATGTTGCCAATCCAAGTCTATCTTAGACACCTCTATCTTTGCGGCCTGATCTACCTGTTCGTTGTTCCGGTGCTCCTCATTAGCCCGACTCTTGGGAACATGGGCATCCACATGACGGACTTTCACAGGTAGTTTCCCTACTCTGGTGGCGATGTCCTTCCACTCATCAGCAGCCCAGATTGGTTTTCCCCTACACTGCCAGCTGACCTTTTTCCACCTTTCCAGCCAGCCCCACAGAGCATTAGCTACCATCCACGAATCGGTGTAGAGGTAGAGCTTTGGCCACTTCTCTCTTTCAGCGATGTCCAGGGCCAATTGAACAGCTTTGAGTTCAGCAAGCTGGCTTGACCCACCTTCTCCTTCAGTGGCTTGTGCAACCTGTCTTGTGGGGCTCCACACAGCTGCTTTCCACTTCCGGTTCATCCCTACGATGCGACAGGAACCGTCAGTGAAAAGAGCGTAGCGTGCTTCTTCTGCTGGCAGTTGGTTATATGGTGGAGCTTCTTCAGCCCGGGTTACCTGCTCTTGTTCTTCTTCCTCGGTGAGACTGAAGTTCTCAGCTTCCGGCCGGTTGGTGATCACTTCCAGAATCCCAGGGCGATTCGGGTTTCCAATACGGGCACGCTGAGTGATGAGGGCAATCCATTTGCTCCAGGTGGCATCGGTGGCGTGATGGGTGGAGGGAACCTTTCCTTTAAACATCCACCCCAGCACTGGTAGTCGGGGTGCCAGGAGGAGTTGTGCTTCAGTGCCAATCACCTCTGAGGCGGCTTGAACTCCTTCATAGGCAGCCAAGATCTCCTTCTCCGTGGGAGTGTAATTGGCTTCAGACCCTCTGTAGCTTCGGCTCCAGAATCCCAGTGGCCGGCCTCGAGTCTCACCAGGCACCTTCTGCCAAAGGCTCCAGGACAGACCATGGCTCCCGGCTGCGGAGTAAAGCACATTCTTTACCTCTGGTCCCGTCCTGACTGGGCCAAGGGCCACCGCATGAGCGATTTCCTGCTTGATCTGGGCAAAGGCGTGTTGCTGCTCTGGGCCCCAGTGGAAATCATTCTTTTTGCGGGTAACCAGGTACAGAGGGCTCACAATCTGACTGTACTCAGGGATGTGCATCCTCCAGAAACCTATGGCACCTAGGAAAGCTTGTGTTTCCTTCTTGCTGGTCGGTGGAGACATCGCAGTGATCTTATTAATGACCTCTGTGGGGATCTGACGCCGTCCATCTTGCCACTTCACTCCCAGGAACTGGATCTCTCGGGCAGGTCCCTTGACTTTACTCTTCTTAATGGCAAAGCCAGCTTCCAGGAGAATCTGGATGATCTTTTCTCCTTTCTCGAAAACTTCCACTGCCGTGTTTCCCCACACAATGATGTCATCGATGTACTGTAGATGTTCCGGAGCCTCACCCTTCTCCAGTGCAGCCTGGATCAGTCCATGGCAGATGGTGGGACTGTGCTTCCACCCCTGGGGCAGTCGGTTCCAGGTGTACTGAACGCCCCTCCAGGTGAAAGCAAACTGGGGCCTGCACTCTGCTGCCAAAGGAATGGAGAAGAAGGCATTGGCAATGTCAATAGTGGCATACCACTTTGCTGCCTGGACTCCAGCTCATACTGGAGCTCCAGCATGTCCGGCACAGCAGCGCTCAGTGGTGGAGTCACTTCATTCAATGCACGATAGTCCACAGTCAATCTCCATTCCCCTTCAGACTTACGCACAGGCCAAATGGGACTGTTGAAGGGTGAGTGGGTTTTGCTGACCACCCCTTGGCTCTCCAGTTTCCGAATCATCTCATGGATCGGAGTCACAGAGTCTCTGTCAGTACGGTATTGCTGATGGTGTACTGTTGCTGTGGCGATTGGCACCTGTTGTTCTTCAACTCTCAGCAGTCCCACAGCAGAGGGGTCGTCGGAGAGACCAGGCAGGGTATTTAGTTGTCTGATGTCTTCCATCTCTACAGCAGCTACTCCAAAAGCCCAACGATATCCTTTTGGGTCTTTGAAATGTCCATTTTTGAGATAGTCTATGCCGAGGATGCACGGGGCCTCTGGCCAGTCACAATGGGGTGTTTCTGCCACCCATTCCCAGTCAAACTCACTTCGGCCTCCAATACAGTCAGTTGCTGGGACCCCCCTGTCACTCCAGAAATAGAAATGGACTCTGCTCCCACATACCCCGACGGCATCAGGGTACATTGGGAGCCAGTGTCAACCAAAGCCGTGTATTTCTGTGGGTCAGATGTGCCAGGCCATCGGATCCACACAGTCCAATAGATCCGATTGTCCCTCTCCTCTACCTGGCTAGAGGCAGGGCCCCTCTAGCACTGGTTATTCCCTCCCTGAGCATACATACTAGAGGTTCCAGCATCCTGACTACTGACAGCCTGGGCATAGGAGTTGAGGATACTTTCATTTTAGTGGCACCCCTTTGGTGAGTGTTCCTCTCCTTGAGCTCACGCACCCGGGCTGCCAGGACATAGGTGGGTTTCCCATCCCACACTCTCATGTCTTCCCCATGGTCACGCAGGTAAAACCACAGGTCAGCTCTCAGGGTGTACCCTCTCTCTCTGGCTGGGGGTCGTTGGGCTCTGACTCTGGGGCCTGTGACTCGCACCGGTGCCACATTGGAACTGCTCTTCCTCATCTCCTCCCTCACCTCCCTCATTTCCTCTTTGAGCTCTTTCACCACGGCAGAGATATGAGCCTGCAGCGGGCCATTGATCATGCTCTCATAATTCCTAAGCTTATTGGCAACAGCCCCCACTGTCACTCGGTTGTCCTCAGCATTAATGGTTGCAATAAATGTAGTATACTGAGATGGCCCCAGATTTGCCAGGTTCCATAACATCTGCGCTGTGCATCTAACCTTGTCAGGGTCATTATCATGCTGTCCACTCCTCCCAAAAAGTACCTCTAGTACTGCCACTTCCCTCAGCTGTTGGATTCCCTCCTCCAGAGTTTTCCAGCGCATTCTATGGTGGTGCTCCTGCATTCTTTCTCTGTGGACAAATCTTTCTCTCACACTCGTTAAAAGCCGCTGCCAGAGGGAAAGAGGTCCAGGCTCCCTTACAAATACCTGATTTATACCTGAGTCCTGGGTCAAGGGTCCCAAATTCCTGGCCTCCCCACCATCTAGTTGGACACCTGTGCCCATAAGATCCCAAACCCGAAGTAGCCAGGCTGTGTAAGCCTCACGTCCCCGCCGTACAATATCTTTTTGCAGATTACGAGACTTTCATATGACAGGGTCTCAGTGATGATCTGAACATGTGATTCCCCTGTGTCTTGTGAGGGCCCTCCCTTCTTATCTTTACTCTATGGGTTTGCTGTTTTCACTTTAGATTTCTTTGTTTCCACAGGGGCAACTGCTGCTGGCTGTGACTGCCCCTGTGTGTCAGCTGGAACCTGGACAGTTGTAATGTCTGCGGGTTCTGTATCAGATTCTCTTTTGTCAGGGCAGGGCGAAGGTTTCTCACCAGCTGGGGAAATGTACTCTTTCAGCATCTGGTTCACCTCATGCATTTCTTTTATCAGAGCCTTCACCCAAACCGGGTGGTTTATGCCTGAGGCTGGCTGTGGGACAGGGGTGGGCTCTTGGGCAGCATCTTTATTCTCTGGGGTAGTTATCAGAGTGCTTACCCAGGCCAGTCTCCCTTTATCTCTGAATACCAAATAGAATAGGCCTATAAGCAGCACCAACCACTGTATGATGTCATTAGCATTCAGAGGGAAATTTAACCCTTGAAAAGCTGGTGGAGTAGACCCAAAAAACTGAGTGAAGGGTTGGGAGAAAATTTCCCCTGGTGCCATTTCCTCACAATATGTACCATTATTAAAGTAACCCCAGAAACACAGAGTTAGTCTATGATAGCCCTGAATCCATGTGCCTGCTTTCCAAAGGAAGTTAAAAATCCACGAATTCCTCACCTTATTAACCCACAAAATAAACTGGATGCCAGCCACAGTAGCCTTGGTTATAGGGCCCATGTTTAGATAAGGGCCAGCAAATGGCAGAAATACAGCCACAACCACGTGCCAGCCAAACCAGGGAAAGCTGGACCACATGATTTTGAGCAGTAGACTTCTATCTAGTACACAAGAACTGTTTATTCCTCTGTCTCAATGCCCTTGTGCCCCACACTTGGGCGCCAAAATCTGTTTTGATTTGACAAGACAGGTGTCTGCCAGGGAAACTGGGGTTTCCCTTAGAATAGAGAATGCAAACCCCCCACCCCTGCCAAATTATAAATTTTCAATTAAGGGCTCTCAGGCAAAGATTTGGGAATAGGAGTAACAGTTCTTTACTAGGAATATCAATAATACAAATGTGGTAGGAAACAAAACTACCCCACCAAACCAGCAAACAAACAACAACAATTTGGGAAAGCCCTGACAGAATCAGAGCTGCCACCTGGCACCCTGTTAGTCAGGGTGTTGGAAGCAGTCCAGAAGTGAGTCCTCCTGGGGTGACAGACGTGGCTCTGTTGGAGCAGGGACGATCCTGTAGCCAAAAAGGGTCTAGGAGTGATGAGGAAGGGTCTAGGAGTGATGAGGAGGAGTCCAGGGGTGATGAGGAGGGGTCCAGGGGTGAGGTGATGATGAGATGGGGTCTGGCGAAGATGAGATGGGGTGCCGTCTTCCTCCCAGGAATCGGGGTGAAGCAAGTGAAGTCTGTCCCCGGCCGGCTCAGTTTTCCCGGCAGCAATTGTAGACTCCCCCCACTGGGCGGGGCACCCCACAATAGGACCATGCATGCAAATGGGGCTTCTGGGGCTCTGGGGGGAGCGGGTATAGTCCGGGGGTATAGTCTGTTGATGGCCCATTACCCAAAAGGCACCCGCCCCTCCCCCCCGTCCCCCTCCTTCCAAAGTTACAAGAAATAAAGAACAATTCCCCAACTGCTTTCAGCAGATGAAAATAGAATACACATTTTTGATTCCATAACCCAGGACACAAGGACATCCCACAGCCCAGCCTGAGCACTGAGGAGGAACAAGAATGGGACAAAACCAAAGGAAACATGACCTTTAGTCACTGATGCTTCTGACTAAAAACAGCAAGGCTCGTTCCATCTGGCATCTTTGTTCTAGTTCTAAAAACAAGCAAAGTTCTCCACTCTAAATACAGAAGGCAGGAACAGGGGAGGAGGGGGGATTAGGAAGGAGGAGGAGCAGGAGGGGGCGGGGGAGGAGGGAGAGAGGACAAGGAGGAACAGAAAGACGAGGAGCAGGAGCAGGAAAAGAAGGAGAAATAGGAGGTTCCAGTGCCCCCTGTGTCCACAGCATCCCCGGCCACAGGACCATTGCCCACATTGCATCCTGCAGGTGAGCAGGGAGGGGGAGCTCATCCCAAATCTACCGGGGGTTCCCTGAGAGAGTCTTTTTATTAGGATGTGTTTGGAGCTGGCATATTGCAGGTTTGAGCCCCAAATATTGTCTGGCATCCCTGGGAGGTACCCCAGGGAGGTACCCATCTGTGCATGTAGGTTTGGATCTTGCAGGAGCCCAAAGCTGGGCCCCTTGGGGGGATCTTTGGGGGTCCACATGGCCATCGCTCGGTGTCTGCAGAGGGAGGACATTGGTCCTGGGGACCCCTGAAAGAGCAGAGGAGGGAAAACCCTTTGACCCCCAAGGTGGGGAGAGCAGAGAGGGGCGATTCCAGAGCTGGCGGAGCCCTGGCAGGCTAGAAGGGGATGAGCCTGTAGAGGAGAGACCCCTGGGATCCCTGGGATCTGGGGAGAAGGGACCCCATGAGCCCCCACCAAAAGCCCCTGGACCATCCGTAAGCACGACCTCGGAGAGGGGAATGCCTGGGGCCATGGGACCCCCCCTCATCCTAGGGAAGGGAAACCTCTGGAACCCCAAACTGCAGAGATCAGAGATGGGCAACACCGGGGAGGGTTTTTTGGACTGAATCTTGATATTTTGGAGACTTTCATGGACGCAAAACTGCTGTCTTCCTGTCTTCCACAGATGGATTTGGGCAGGAGGAGCACCCAGCCCAAGGAGGCCCCTCATTGTTTTTTCTCCCAAACAAGGATTTGTCATTCCCAAGTCACAGCTGGATGGAGGAGGAAGAAAAGCCCCAGAATGCTTGGAATGTGGGAAGAGCTTCATCTATAGCTCCCACCTGAGGGAACACCAGAACATCCATGCTGGGGAATGGCACTGTGAGTGTGGAGAGTGTGGGAAGAACTTCAGGTGGAATTCCAAGCTCGTCACCCATGAGCACATCCACACTGAGGAGAGACCCTACAAATGTCCTGAGTGTGGGATGAGCTTCACCCAAACCTCTCATTTCACCAAACACCAATGGAGGTACCATTAATGGAAGCCCTGGGAGTGCCCCGAGTGCAGGAAGAGCTTCCTTTGTGCCCTGCTCCAGCTCCATCCTCCATGGGAGGATCGGCGTTGGATGATCCCCAGTGACCCCCGTTGGGCAGAGCCCTGGTGACCCCTGTTCCTGGTGATCCCTGCTGGGTGTGGGGAAGGTGTTGGAGAGATTTCTTTCCCTTCTTGTCCTGCTGTGATTTGGTTGGTAATAAAGTAAAAAACCCTGTTCCTAGGCTGGATCTGTTTTGCCTTTGCTGGTGCTCAGGGCAGGATTGCTCCTGGTCCTTCTCTTGACTCCTGGGCCTTTCCTTCTATTTCCCGTCCCTGTGCAGTTGCAGAGGGCAGGGACAGAGTGATTTTGGTGGCTCCTGGCATCCAGGCAGGGCCAGCCCAGCCCCGGAGTTCCTGAGGGTCTTGTGGGCATCCCCCGTGTGCGGGACATCCCCGCTGGAGGAGGGTGTCCCCCCGTGGGGCAGCCCCAGCTCTCAGGCAGCGCTCAGCCAAGCAGAGAACACCCTCAGCTGGGGCCTCATTTTTTGTGCACCCCTGAGCCCCTGGAAATCTCCATCCCAATTGTGGCTTAACCTGAGCTCCTGTCTATCTGGGACCCCATTTTTGGAGCTGTATTGGGTTTGCAGTGCCTGGTTTTGGTAGCAGGGGGTGTTCAGGGCTGGCTTTTGAGAGAAGCTGCCAGAAGCTTCCTCCGTGTCCAGCAGAGCCAATCCGTGGTGCCTCCAAAGACTGAGGTGCCGCATGCTGAGATCCACAGGGATGCAGAGATCCCCCCAGAGCCACTGGAGGAGCCCATGGCAGAGCAGGGCAATGCCTGACAGGAGGCTGTGACCCCGGGGAACACCTGCGGGCAGAGGGGCCCCCGCTGGAGCAGCCTGTCCTTGAAGGGCTGAGCCTGTGGCAGAGTGACCCACGCTGCAGCAGCTTGAGGGGGCTGTTCCCCACGGGATGGGCTGAGCTTGAAGGAGTTCCTGGAGAACTCTGCTGTGGGAGGGAGCCCAGGGTGCAGCAGGGGAACAGCTCCTGCCCCTGAGCAGCCAGAAAAGCCCCGGGGCGCGAACTGACCATGGCCCCATTCCCTGTCTCCCTGCTCTGCCGGGGTAGGAGGTGGAGCTGGAAGGAGGGAGGTGTGAGGGGAGGCTGATTTGAAGGGTCTCATTTACTTCTAATTAGCGTGCACTGAAATTTTGGAGTTTTCTGCCAGAAATCTCTCCCCTCTTCCACTCATCGACAGGAGTTTGGGGCAGTTTTCCCTTTTTCGGGGAAATCAAAGTGTTGAACTGATGCTCCTAGTTCGGGCGTAGGAGAAGTGAGGCTTCAGGGCTTCCCGCTGAGTGGGAGGCACCCAGCACGTAGGGCTGGGCCAGGCGGTCCGGGAGGTGCGGAGAACTTTGTGTTTTGAGCTCAATCGCGGCTGGGGCCCGGGCCGGTGCCAGGGCGGTTCCTGATCTGCGGCTTTGCCCTCAGACAGCCAGGGGGCGGGGCCTGAGAGGCTGTGCCGTGTGCAGAGCCCGCCACTCGCTCGCTGCCATTGGCTGATGGTGCCGTCACTGCTGGATCTGGCTGCGCGCTGATTGGGCAGAGCGGGGAGAAGTGTGGGCGTTCGTGGCGCCGCACAGGCGCCATTGTTGGAGCGTCTGTGCGGGCCAGCGGGAGCGGCGGCAGCGGCCGGAGCCCGGTGAGGCGGCGGCGGAGCTCGGAGGCGGCCCCGGCGCAGGTGGGAGCCGCGCTGGGTTGTGCTGGGGCTCGGGGCTGGCTGCGGGCGGAGGGGGCGGCAGGGGGCTCTGGCTGTGGCTGGGTTGTGCCGTGTCCGCGCCGTGTTCCCCGTGCCCTGAGGGCGCTGCGGGAGCGGCTGCCCGCGGTCTCCTTCCCGCGGGTGCCTGGGCAGGAGCCGGTGCCGGAGCAGCGCTGGCTCGTCCCGGTTCCTGTGGGTAGGACGGAGGTGGCTGCGCTGTCCCCGGGCCTGAGTGGGAAAATTCGCATGGCCAGAGGTTTCTGTGGCCGAAGGAGACCGAGGAGTCCTGTCAAAGTGACTTTCTTGATGAAGAAAGGGAGAGGCCATGCGGCATTTGCCATGCGGTCTCTCCAATTGTTGCAATACGCAGCCTCCTTTTTATCCTGATTTTCCCTTCTGCATCTCCCTCTTCCTTTGCTCAGTGGCGAAGGTTCTTGGAAAGTTCAGCCTTCCCGATCCGCCTGCTGCATGTCCTCGTTAATATGCACCCGCCTTTTGTATAACATCCTATATTCCTGGCTCCGTTCAGGCTTTGTTCTTCTTCTCCATGTTCAGGAATTCAGCAGGATCTTGTCTGAGCAGCAGTCCGTGTCAATGAGTAACATTTTCTGAAACTGATGGTTTCTCCCGTTCCTTCCTTATCTCCAAGTCCCCGGCCCTATCTCCAAGCAGATTCACTCAGTGACTCTGTTTTTTCTGCCTGGGTCGTCTTTGGTTTTGGGATTATTGTCAGTGACCTCAATTCTGAGAAAAACGAAAATTCAGTCTTGGAATATTTTCCAAAAGTTCAATAAGGGAAAAAAAACCAGGACAATGTCCAGCGCTGGTGTGTTCCTGGCCATCAGCCAAGGAACACCCTGCACATTAAGGCAGCCTTATCTCTGTGCTGTTCCTTTACTGAGGTACATACATATTCGTGAGTTTCCTGGGCTATTCAAACATTCCTGGTAGCTTTTGATGGTTTAGAAACTTTTCTTTATTTTGGTTTTCTGCTCTGGCTCATCTACATAACATCCTGCAGATCAGGTCAATCTATTTGATTTCTTCTTGTGGCATCATCCTGTTGTTTCACACTTCCCGGAGAGTGAACAGTTCACAAACTCTTCTCTCATTCATCTCTGGTGCTCTGGTTTGTGTTGCCCTTATCACATCCCTTGGAGAGGTCAGTCAGCAGCTGTGGGAAACAACCTGATTGCTTTATACAGTTCTCTGGGTTGCACAGAAGTATTTGACTATTTTCTGTTTTGCTAAGGCCTGCAGTACAATACATTCATCCCATTATTAGTTCTATCAGCTGTAAGGTGCATACATCAACATAATATACTCATCACACGACTGCTTCCATGAGTTACACGGTGCACACTTGAAATGAGAAATTGAGGTTAAATTAGCAAGCAGCTCAAAGGGATTATAAACTGCACTCTGCTTACAATCAATAACCACATAGAAAGGCCCACACACAAATGTGAAAGCCAATATTCTCGGGTCATTTTCACCAATTCCCTGTCCTTTTGTAGCCGTTTGTGGCTCAGGAGGCCTGGCTGCCACCTGCATCCCCTTGCTCAGCTGCTGAGTGAGCTGCACTCAGCAAGGTGTCCTGCATGGGCTCTACCCTTGGCTATGCCAATTCCAGCTGTGCAAGGAGGCAGAGCTTGGGCTGAGGGACAGAGGGAATCAGCCCAATTGCTGCCCCAGGCAAGAAGCCCCTGGTGCATTGTGCTCACTTTTCCCCAGCAGTGTTAATTTGCATTTCTAAAGCAAAGAAGGCTTCTTCTACCACTTCTTCTTGTCCTCCTGACTGGAGCAAGTCATCCACATCCTGCATTAACTCAATCCCTGGGGGTGAGGTAAATTCTTTGGATGTTTTCTGCCAGGCTTGCCCCAATAAGGCTGGTACTTCCCTGCATCCCTGCAGCAGGACCCTCCATGTCTTTCCCATTTTCCCTTCTTCTTCTTGTTCCCACTCCAAGGCCAAACCCTGTTCACCATCCTGTGTGAGTGGGCATCCCCAGAAAGCATCTTTTCCATCAAGGACTGAATGGGAGCAGCGTGAGGAGGGAACCTGGTTCCAGATGGTGTCAGGATCTGAGACTGTGGGGTGCCTGGGTTTCAGAATCTCATTTATTGTTCTTAGGTCCTGCACCATTCTATGGATTCCATCTGATTTCTTGCCTGGCAGCATAGGAGCATTCCAGGGAGAGACCCCTGGCTCCAAAAGCCCTGCCTTTCCCAGGGGCTCAATACCAGGCTGTGAGCCCTTCCTTCCCTCCCTTGGAATGGGGTATTGCTTTTAGACCCCACTTGTCCTGGTTGCTTCAGAGGAATTTGGAGAGGCTGGGGATCTGATTTTCCCAATTTCTCTGGGGCTGCTCACACTTCTGGGTTCACTTCAGCCCAGGCCTTGCCAGACATTTCTCATGGAGTTACAAGAGCATTAGCCTCTGTTTTACATTTTAGAATATAAATTTGTATTTGCACATTAGCCATTGAATTTTTTTCTGAGTAAATTTCAATCACAATTATGAGGAAGCAGAAATCCATGCATTTCAAATCTATCCCCCACTACTAGTCCCCCATCTACTAATAATGGTTGACGAAAACATACCTGCTTATTTTTCCCACTTACCCCCTGAATGACCAGAGAATTTCTTGACAATTTTCCCCCTTTACATCTCAGATTGAGAGTGGATGGAGAGGCCCCTGTGTCTGTGAGGAAAGGCCTTCTGTCGATGCAGAGCCACCCTGAATGTTCTCAAGGCTCCAGTGCAGTGGGTCCCTGGTTTGATGGGAGCTCTGCCACCCCTCCCAATCCATGTCCATGCAGGGGTGGACTTCCTCCTCATGAGGATGCTGACCTCCTTGTTTTCGTCTCCTGGAAACCAGGGATACAAGGGATCTGCATCAGCTGGCAAATTCTGAGCATTACACCCTGCTGAAGAACATCCCAGTCCTCAGTATTTTTCTCTTCCTCCTCTTTTCCATCATCCATTTTCTTCCCAGAGTGATTCCTGCTGCTGCTTCTTGCCTTAACCATATTCCTGCACACTCCCCTTCACCCTTTCCCTTCCCAACACACCAACACCATCCATCCCTTGTTGTCTAAATCCCTTCTTGACTTCCCTAATTGCCCCCCTGGGTGTCCATGTCCTTAATTACCTCTGGGAGAATGTGCAAACTGCCTCAACATTCTCCCAAGGGACCCTTCAGAGATATTTTGGGATCATCATCCCTTTTGCTGGGACCCCTTCCTGGCTTTCCCTTTTCCACCCTGCATGGGTGTCCTGCCATGTTTCCTCCCTGAAGATCCCAGTGCCCTCCCTGATGAGATTTTCAGTGCTCTCTCCCTGCTGACTCTTCACAGACCCCCCTGATCTGTCACTCGTCTGTCTTCTGGACACTCTCAGGTCCCCAGTCAATCCCCGGTGCTGCCGCCACCCAAGGGAGCCGGTCACCCAAACTGGGTGAGGCACCTTCAGCTCCACTCACTGCCCGCCACACCGGGCGGTGGAAGGAATTCCAGACCAGCCCCAAGGTGTGTGGAAAAATTCCCATCACCAGAGGTTTGTGTCCACAGAGAAGGCAGAGGAGTCCTGTACAAGTCATTTCATTCATAAAAAGAGGGAGAGGCCATGGACATTTCCCATGGGGTCTCTCCAATTGTTGGAGGACGCAGCCTCCTTTTCATCCTAATTTTCCTGGCATCATCTCCCTCTCCCTTTCCCCAGGGGCTGAAGTACTTGAGTGGTACAGACGTCCCAATGCACCTACCATGTACCCCCCTTAATATGCACCCCACTTCTGTCTGGGTAGGGACATTCACAGCTCTGTTAAGTCTTTGTTCTTCTTCTGGAAGTTCATGAATTGAGTAGGACCTTGGCTGAGCAGCAGTCTGTGTTGTCAGTTAATAACATTTTCTGGAACTGAGGGCTTCTTCTGTGCCTTCCTTGTGTCCAAGTGCCTGGCCCTATCTCCAAGCAGATTCCCAGCATCTGTTTGTAAAGACACTTTCTTCTTCTTCCTTCCCTGGCATTCCCCCATTTGCAGGACATCCTTATGATTTAGAAGAGGTTTTGGCTGAGTCTGGATATTTGGTGAGTTTTTGATCTGTGTCTTGAAGTTTGGAGGACTTTTGGGCTGAATCTTGGTGTTTTGGAGGTTCTTACAGACACAAGGTGCCCAGTGACTTCCTGAGATGAACTTGGGCAAGGAGGAAGCCCCAGCCTAAGGCGCTCTCCTCTTGTTTTTTCCCCAAACCAGGATTTGTCATTGCCAAGGAGTGTCCGGATGGAGGAGGAGGAAAAGCCCCGGAGATCCGGCAGAAGGAGAGGCTGCAAACCCATCCCAGGGAGCTGCGAGGAGGAAAGACCCCCCCCTGTGCCAGGAGGGCGGTCGGAGATCCAGCTGGAGCTCAGAGCTGGAGGAGAAGCCTGATGGAGGGGAGAAGCCCCACAAGTGCTTGGAATGTGGGAAGGGTTTCAGCCGGAGCTCCCACCTGATCCAGCACCAGGTGATCCACACTGGGGAAAAGCCCTTTGAGTGTGGGGAATGTGGGATGAGCTTCAGAGACTGCTCTGAGCTCCTCCGGCACCAGGTGATCCACACTGGGGAACGGCCCTGTGAGTGTGGGGAGTGTGGGATGAGCTTCAGCCGGAAGGACCACCTGTTCAGGCACGAGAGGATCCACACTGGGGAAAAGTCCTATGAGTGTGGGAAATGTGGGAAGTGCTTCAGCAACAGTTCCCACCTTTTCCGGCACCAGGTGATCCACTCTGGGAAACGGCCCCACAAGTGTGGGGAATGTGGGATGAGCTTCAGTCAGAAGGACAGTCTTAGGAAACACCAGGTGATCCACACCGGGGAAAAGCCCTACAAATGTGGGGAATGTGGGAAGAGCTTCAGAGACAGTTCCAAGCTCATCCAGCATCAGGTCTTCCACACTGGGGAAGGGCTCTCCACCTGCTTGGAATGTGGGAAGAGCTTTGGATGCAGCTCCCACCTGAAATACCACCAGCGCATCCACACTGGGGAGAGGCCCTACGAGTGTCCCGAGTGTGGGAAGAGCTTTCACACCAGCTCCAAACTCCTCAGACATCAGCGGATTCACACGGATGAGAGGCCCTTTCCGCTGCCCCGACTGTGGGAAGGGCTTCAAGCACAACTCCAACCTCACTGTCCACTGGCGCATCCACACTGGGGAGAGGCCCTACGAGTGTCCTGAGTGTGGGAAGAGCTTCTCCAGGAGCTCTCACTTGACAAGACACCAACAGAGGCACCACTAAGGGAAGCCCTGGGAGTGCCTTGAGAGCAGCAAGAGCTTTGTGCGCTGCTCCAGCTCCATCACCGTGGGAGGATCGGCGTTGGATGATCCCCAGTGACCCCGTTGGGCAGAGCCCTGGTGATCCGTGGTCCTGGTGATCCCTGTTGGGAAGACACCTGGCTGGGGGGGCTCTGCATTTTCCTGGCTCCCCGTGGATTCATCCCCTGGATGAATGCAGGGGCAGGAACATCCATCGGGACACAGACGGACATTGGGAATTCCTTGGGGAGAGTGGATTTGTTGACTTTCAACCCCAGAAAATCTTTTGTGTTCAGTGCTGTCTTCTGGGGCCTCAAGGAGTACTGGATGGTCTTGGAGATCTTTTCCAACTTCAGAGATTCCACAATTTTGATTTCCTATTGCCCAAGAGTGTCCTAGGGGGATGTTACAATGTTTGTATCCGCAATTGTCTGTTGGGTTTGTGCTGCATATTACACTCTGTTTCTTTAATATTGGGTCTGAGAGTAAAAAGAGGGGGAGAAGCTTTGTTTTGAAGTTTGTTTTCAGAAACGTTCCTCCTCCAGGCTGGCCTTGAGAGTGGGAGTCAACAACACACAGACGTGAGATGGAGAGGGTTTTTTTCCCTCTCTCTTTTTCTCTTCTTTTTAGTTAGTTAGTGGATCTGGCTGAGGCGTAGAAGTTTTGGTTTTCTTTTTCCTCTTTTTTTCTTTTTTTCCTCTTTTTTTCTTTTTTTTGTCCTTTTTTTTTGCATTTTTTTGGAACTGTTCAAACGTCCCTGGACTGAGGACCCGGGGGGTGCCAGGGGGAGCTTCCACCTGGGACCCACCAAGATCTGCCCTGCACAGCAACTTTTCCCAGCACCAGAGGGACTGAGAACAGAGCAACCACCTACAGGAGGGACTTCTTTCCTAATTTGTTATCTCTCCAGAGCGGCATGAAGTTCTTGTCATCTGGTATTGTTCAATTTATTGTGCTGGGGAGTGTTTTGCCAGTTTAATAAACAGGTTTTTCTTTCCACTTCTCTCTGAAGAGGTCCCTCCTGAACTGGTTGGGGGAGGAGAGGGAGGGCTCCCTAGGAGGTTTCCTCCCGAATTTGCCCTAAACCACTACACATCTCTTGCCCATCTCATGGTCTTTATGACCCCATGGGCATGGTTCAGTCATGGTCACCTCATGATCTTGATCACCTCACGATCATGGTCATGTTCACCTTGTGGTCAACTCATGGCAACAGCCATGTTATGGTCACATTTGTAGTTGTGTCATGGTCATTTCCTGAGCACCATCATCTCATGTTCATGGTCATTTCCTGATCACAATCACCTCATGCCCATGCTCATGGTCCTCTCATGGACACAATCTCATGCTCATGGTTGTGTCATGGTCATCTGATGGTTACAGCCTTCTCATGGCCATGGTTGTGTCATGTTCATCTCATGGTCAGCTCATGATCTCAATCACCTCATAGCTGTGTCATGGTCATGTGATAGTCACAGCCCTCTCATGGTCATGATCATCTCCTGGGCAGGGTCACAGTCATGGTCATCACATGGTCATGATCATCTCATGGTGTCTAGGTTTGAACGACAGGTGTCTGCTCAGGAAGGAGGAGCCTCCCTTGGAACACAGAATTCAAACCCCCTTCCTGTGAATTATTATAATTTTGAAAATTCAGTGGCTCTCAGGCACAGGTCTGGGGACAGGAATCACAGTTCTTTACTGGTGTGTATAACCAGGCAAACAAACAACACCAACCACAGAATTGATAACAAACAGAACCCGGAACCCAGGAACAGCTTCCCTGAGCACGGCACTTTCCCCTGGGGTGCAGTTCCGGGCACGGCCAGCAGGGGCGCTGGTGGCTCCCAGTGGGCAGGGCAGGTGCGATGATCCCCCTGCGGCTGCAGGGGGCGCTGTGCCACGGGCTCGGGGAGCGCGCGGTGATGGCGGCTTTGTCCGGGCCGGGCAGGGATGGAGGAGAGGCTTTGCTTCACAGAGCCCTGGGGCTGCCGATCCCAGTGCCCCAGCAGGACTCTCGAAAGCAGCAAGCTGGGCCAGCAAGATGTCTCAGCAGGCAGGGGGTGCGGGGCTATGGTGCTGTGAAAGCTTGGAGCAGTGCTGAAGAAGCAGCAGGGGTGGGACAGCAGCAGCCCGGCTCCCAGCAGGGCAGAGAGGGTTGAGCTCAAGATCCCAGGCACTCGAGCAGAAGGGGATAGGTCCCTCTTTTAGTGAGGTGGGTGTTAATAAGTCCCAGATCAGTGGCTGCTCTTGCAGGCAAAGGCTCACCCCACAGCAGAAGAAAGCAGGACTGAGCTGGGCTCCAGTGGCAGCAGCAAATTCCCTTCCCCAAGCAGCAGCTCCAAATCCGAGAGAGAGAGAGAGAGCGAGAGAGCCAGCAGCTGCTCCAGCTCCATCTTTTACCTGCCCAATTTTTGCGGTATCTCTGCCCCTTGGAGACAAACTTCCAGATAACATTGTGTTGTGCCTTTAACATTACCCTAAGGTTTCCAAGGTGTGTTTCCTTTGGGGCTTCTCCCTCCCCAGGTCAGAATTACCTGGCCAATCCAAAGGGGTTTGATTTTAATATAAGGGGTCTCCTTGCCACCCCTGGAAAAATCCCAAGGAGGTTGTCGAAGGGATTGGCCAGAAGAGAAATGGCCCACCCCTCCCCAAAAGTGATTTGACCCTTAGGCTGCCCTTCTACCCTTGGGTCACACCCTTCCCTCTCGGATTGGTCGGTTCACTGCCCTTCCCCCTTCCCCCTCTCCTGGGTAAAACCTGGGGAGAGCCACATGGTCTTTGTTCTGCCCTGGAAGTCACACTGGTCAGAAGTCCTACAGGGACTGGAATAAACCTCTGGATGAAACTTCCACGTGGATCCGGTCTCCTATCTTTACTGATCGTCCTGCCTTTCTGAGAGGGTCACACAGGATTTATCCTGCCACAGCTCGCCGCTACACCCCGGGTCCGTCGCTGCCTGGAGCCTTGGGACAAGCCCGGACTTGCCCGAGTGGTCTGTGCTTGTAGCTGGCAGTGCAAAGAGAATATCCCTGTGGGACGAACCATGGAGTTGTTCTCCCAGCACGGCTACTATGGGATATCCCTGTTCCAAGCTGTGATTGCTCACAGCTTTAAGAGAAGTGCAACCAGATGCCCTTCTCCCCCGAGCTTGATCACTTTTTGTGTTTCCTCAAGTACCCAGTTGTTAGTGTTTCCTAGCATCTTATGGGGAAAAGTTCTGTAAGTAAAAAGGAATAAAAGGAAAGAAACCTAACCTGGAACACGTGGGCATGGTCACAGTCACAGTTACCACATGGTCATGGTCATCTCGCGATCATCTTGTGGTCAATTCATGGCCACAATCATATCATGGTTATGTTAGGACCATAGGTGAGTCATCATTATGGCCATCTCATGGTCATTGTCATGGTCATCTCATGGTTATGGCCATCTCATGGTCATGTGTAGCAATGGAGAACAAAGACACACGGACCTCCTTGCTTGCTCCAAAGAAGATCATTTCTTGTAACCAACCGAGCCTTTTTAAACTCGAAACTTAACCCAAACTTCACCAAACTTAACTGAAACAAACACACATTGGCTGCCTGTCACTGCGGTGTTGCTGTTGAAGCGTCCATTTACCCAATTAGCTCTCCAATTATGTGGTGTCCACACATCTCCCCAACCAATCAATGCCTCACCCATGAGGTGACCACCAACCCACTCTTTGTCAATCTGACCTCAGCTGAACCCTTCCCAGAGTGCTTTTTGGTGAATAAAAGTGAAAGGAAGTGAACAGAATTTAACAAAGGTGGAAAAGGTCCTTATTCTGCAAGGCTTTCCTTATTTCCCGCAGTTATGGTCATCACCATCATCTTCTGGTCATGGTCATCTCATGGTCTTGATCACCACATAGCCATGGTGCGTTGTGGTCATCTCATGGTCACCTCTTGGTTGAGATCGTGTCATGGTCACAGTCATGGTCATCTGTAGCAGAATTTTTTAGGGAACGTGGGCATGAGGTACTTTGGAATGAGATTTGAACTACCCCAAACTGGGCTTCAGTTTCAGGCCTGCCTGGAAGTAGACAGACCTGTGGTGCAGTTAAAAATTTATTTTAAGGTGTGTTTAAGTATTAGATAGCATAGTTATAGTGTGGTTATGGTGCCTTCCTTAAGAGCAAAATTGTCTACATTTTTTCTTACACTGAATGCCAATTAGAAAACACCTGTAACTGTAAACTATCTGAAACTGTATTTAACCCTCCTTTCCGGAAGCATAAACGGAGAACGCATGATCTAACCAAATGGGTCGTATGCGCGTTGCTCTGTCCAGCTTCCCACTTAAATTAGGAGTCCCCTGGTTTCATTCTGGCACCTGGAACAGGGACACAGTTCGCTTAAATGCGGTTTTGATTGCTTAAATGCAGAATTTTGATTGCTTAAATGCAGAGTTTGTATTCGCTTTAATGCGGTTTTGAAGTTCGCCTAAACGCGGAAGAAGTCTCCGTGCTTGCTTTTGGACCAGAGCGGAGTGGGAACCGAGTTTCCCTGAACTGTGGACGGTGCCAGGACAAGCGAAGAAGGAGCTGGGAAGCTGGTAGCGTGATTGTGGAGTTTCATTTGAAGAGAAACAGCGACACGCAGTGGAGAGAGAGGTAAGCCGCGGTCTGGAAACAAAGGAATCGAAAGCAAGATGGAAAAAGAATTCCAGGCAGCGACTCAACTTCTAGCAAATATTATCTCTTAGAGAGGTGAAAAAATTAAAGAAAGTGAACTAGATCAGTTGGCCATATGGGCCAGAAAAAGAGGAAAGCTGAGCAAACCATTAGTCGTGTTTAGTGAGGCAGAGTGGAAAGAAATAGGCAAATTGCTATGGGATCTCGCCATCAGCGGTGGGAGAGAAGAAAAGCTGGCTCAGGAGTTAGGAGCCACTTGGAAAAAGGTTATGAATACCTTGCAGTCATTCTCGGCTGAGCAAAAAGCCGCCCAGGCTGCGATCCAAGCTCTCGAGGCGGTGGCGGATGAAACACAAGAAATCCAGAGATCTTCTAAGGTTGCAAGGTTTTTTGGTATCGGTAATACACGCCCAGTAAGGGGAAATGCAGCTCCAATTTGTTCCATGCTGCAAGAAGTAGTGAACGCGGTCTTGGAGCGCTGTGGCTCAGCCACTGGAAGTGCCTCCCGCGACAGCCAGGCAGACTGCGATAGAACAGGAAGCGCCGCACTCCCCAGACCCAGGGGGTGTGGTGGAAGATGAGATCCTAGGCAGAGCCGAAGGTGGAGAGGAGTGGAGAGTGGGGCAGTGACAAGAGCGAGGCGGCGCGGCTCCCTCCCCCACTGGAAAACAAAGCGGCAGCGGTGTGGACAGCAACAGCCCCGCATCGTACAGCCGCGGCTCCACAGCCGGCCATGGTGCAGCCAGCAGCTCATTTTTTCAGCAAGCCACAGCGGCGCAGTGCTCCCTGCCCTCTGACTCCGATTCAGATGGCGAGAATTCCGATCCCAATTCTCACGGCATGCCGCGACTGCAGAACCAATCACAGTGTGCAAACAAACTACAGCAAATAGCCAAGCTTGCTGAATTATCAAACCGCCAAACTCAATTAGAACAGCAGACAGCTGTGGTTTCCCAGTTTTCCCCACAAAACAGGCAGAATTTCACATGTTTGCAATCTGCACAGCCTGCTCCGTCGCTTCCACCTCCTGCACAGCAGATGGCGCTGCCAGTTGCCCAACAGAATCCGATACAAAGGCGCTGGGCTGGCGTCTTGAAACAGGCGGTCCTCGAAGGAGATTTACACGTACCTAACTCAATTGCTTGTCCAGTTCTTATAGAAAATGCCCAGGCTCAGTGGGAACCTCACGAATGGAAAGTATTGAGTTCAGCAAAGCACACAGTTACTACTTACAGAATAAGGTCAGAAGCAGCCAGAAACATAATTCAGTACATCTTCACAGCAGATGTACTTTGCCCTGCAGATTGTACTAACATCGCTTCGCTGCTGCTAACACCCTCACAGCTCCTCATTTTTGAAAGAGAGTGGAGGTGTTTGGCAATTGAAGAGGCAAACAAACATCAAGAAATAGGGGATCCTTTTCATGGACTTCAGCCAGCTATGCTGACAGGACAAGGACCATATGCTACAACCAACGTCCAGCTCACCTTCCCCATTGAGATTCATCAGATGGCTCAAACATTGGCCCATAGAGCCTTGCTTCTGGTTCCTGACAAGAAGAAACCTGCATCATATTCTACCATCAGACAAGGGGCCACAAAACCATATGGACAATTTATTGATAGACTGTCAGCTGCTTTAAAAGATGCACAAGACCTAAATACAGACGGCAGGAACACCTATTTTGTTCCCTCACCTTTGAAAATGCCAATTCACGTACCAGAGCCATCCTGGCTACCCTACCCCAAGGTTGTACAGTTGACAAGATGCTGATACAAGCAACCAGAGCGGAACAAAGTAACCAGACAGCAGCATTCGCAATGGCCATGAAAGATGCAATGCAGAAACAAGCACACATCATTGCAGCTGCTCTGTCAGGAGGCAACATCAATTATCCCAGCAACAACGAAAATCCATCATCTGACATTCCTGATTTTCAGTGTGATGAAACAGGCCATGTCATGCTAGGGCCTGCACCCACAACTTAGGACTCCCTTGAATGATGCACAAGGGATGAAAGAAGAAAACAACCTGCAGTTTTGATACATCACCATGCAGTGAAAAAGGGAAGACTACAGGCGATTCCAGGACTTTATGTTTATCACAAGAACATGAGAATGGGTGAATGACAAGGACTGAGTTTTGTGTTGTTTAATGCTTGTAGTTGTATGTGTGTTTTTGCAGGAGAAGCAAAACCTGTTTGGTGCTGAGTCGATTTACCCGTGTATGTTCCTAGTCAGAGATAACAGCTAACAGTGATAACAACGGTGACAACAGCAACATACCTGGAAAACCTATGACGACCCTGAAACTGCTGAGAACTGACTTTGTAAAATACAGAAAATAGTTATTTAGTTATAAGATTAAGTTTAATAATAAGTTGTTTTTAGTATTTAGAATTAAGTCATAACCAGTTAAATGAAGTGTTTGTTTTAATTAGTGGTTTGGTGAAAAAGGTATAACTATACCCTTTAAAATTTTTTTTGTATTTGTTCAATCGGAATGTTAATGAATTTTATGACAGAGTTCAGAGCTTGAACTCAAGTCAAAATTAACCCAGAGAGTGTTTTGGAGCACAAGCTGTTGCTGTTGCACCAAATTTTAAAGCCACTGGTACTGAACCCAAGAACTCGATCGTTTGGACTCTGTGCCAGGCAAATATTGTTTAATATTTGGACACCTGGCTACAAAATCAGGTTTGTTGTCCATGAAAGAAAAGCAGCCAAAAATGGCAACACTTAAGTGTTTTTTGAGTTTCTATTGTATTATAATTATTTTGAATTTGTTAAACCATTTTTTAATCAATTTATAAACAGCTTTCACAGCTGAAGAGTAACATGGGAAAATTTAAGGTTGTTGACACTCCATTTGACAAATGGTTTGATTTATGGGGTTTTATTGGGTGGATCAAAGATTTGATCTGTTTTGGTGTGATGATTTTGTTGTTATTATAGTTATTTTAGGTTTTATGCTTGTTTGTTATAATATATGCAAAAATAATTAGCTGTGTTTTTAAGTTACCTTAAGAATACGCGGGAGATGTAGCAAATTGAGCTGAGCTATCCCAAACTGGGCCTCAATTTTAGGCCTGTCTAGAAGTAGACAGGCCTGTGATGCAGTTAGAAATTCACTTTAAGGCGTGTTTAAACATTAGATAGCATAGTTATAGTGTGGCTATGGTGACTTCCTTAAGGGTGAAATTGTTTACATTCTTTTTTACACTGAATGCCAATTAGAAAACACCTGTAACTGTAAACTATCTGAACTGTATTTAACCCCCCTTTCCAGAGGAATGAACGGAGAACACATGATTCAGCCACATTGGTTTTTGTTCTGTATTGCTCAGTCCAGCTTCCCACTTTAATTAAGAGTTCCCTGGCTTCATAAACTGGTCAGGGCAGGGGGAAATCTCTACTGGTCTGTAGATATTCATACTGGTCTATACTGGTCTGAATTCATTTATACTGCTCTGTACTGGTCCATACTGGTCTATACTGGTCTGTACTGGTTTTTACTCACACACGCCCGCACACAGCACCATCAGCCCCATGGCCAGCCCGTGCCTGGCCCGCAGCCAGCGCTGGCACCGCCGTGCCCGGTGCTCCTCACGCTCCAGCTCCACCGCCAATACCTCTGAGGGCCCAGCCCTGCAGAGAGCTGGCTTGAAAATAATTAGCTGGACGGCATGGTCGCATGTGTCTTGATAAATCAAAAAGGTTTAATAAAATAAAGAAAATAATACATAACAACAAAGATTAAAGCCGAACACAGTGTAGAGACCGATCCCACACCTGTTACAACACCCCGAGAATGCGAGAAGCCCCTTTGTTCTGTCCCCTTTTCTACTTAATGACTGAGGATGGATCTATTGGAAAACTGCCAATAGAAGAGGTACAGGTTTTGCCAAACAGTGACAAGGTCCAACAGGTGCTCCTCTCCTGGCACTGAGCCAATTACAAAGAGAAAAACACAACTTTCTGGTTAAGTTTCCTAAAATGTCCAAAAGTAAACCGAAACCCTTTCCTTATACAGAAATGCCCACTCAGGAGTGGGGGGTGCATTACTACAACAGGTCCTGGTTCCCTTACAAATACCTGATTTACAACCAAGTCTTGGATCAAGGGTCCCAAATTCCTTGCCTCACCACTGTCTAGTTGCACACCTGTACCCACAGGGTCCCAGACCCAAAGTAACCAGGCCGTGTAAGCCTCATGTCCCCATCGTACAGTATCTTTTTGCAGATTACCTAGACTTTCATATGACAGGGACTCGGTGATGATCTCAACTTGTGGCTCCCCTGCGGGTTGTGAGGGCCCTCCTTTCTTATCCTTATTACCTGTGTTTGATGACTTCACCTCAGACTTCTTCGTTTCCACAGGGGTGACTGCTGCTGGCTGTGACTGCCCCTGTGGTTCAGCTGGAACCTGGACAGTTGTAATGTCTGTGGGTTCCACTGCTGCACAATCAGACTCTCTCTTTTGGGGCAGGAGGGCTTCCCACCAGCTGGGGAAATGTATTCCCTCAGCATCTGGCCCATCTCGCGTATCTCATTCAGCAAAATCCCCACCCAATCCGGCTGGTTTATTTCTGAGGCTGGCTATGGGGCAAGGGCGGGCCATGGGGCAGCATCCCTATTTTGTGGGGTAGGTATCAGGGGGGTTACCCAGGTCAATCTCCCCTTATGTCTGAATGCTAAATAGAGTAGGCCTATAAGCAACACCAGCCACTCTATGATATCATTAGCATTCAGAGCAGATTTGAACCCTTCAAAAATTGATGGGACCCAAAGAGCTGGGTGAAGGGTTGGGAAAAAATTTCCCCTGGTGCCATTTCCTCACAGTAGGTACCATTGTTAAAGTAACCCCCAAAACACTGTTAGTATGTGGTACCTCGGAATCCATGTGCCTGCCTTCCAGAGGAAGTTAAAGATCCATGAATTCCTCACCTTACTAACCCAGAAAGCAAACTGGATAACAGCCACAGGAGCCTTAGTTATAGGGCCCATGTTTACATAAGGGCCTGCAAATGGGAGAAATACAGCCACAACCACATGCCACCCAAACCAGGGTAAGACCACATGATTCTACTTAAGAAGGTTTCTATATCCAGTGCACAAGAACTTAAGTCACTCAAGAACTGTTATTCCTTTTTCTCTCAATGCCCTTGTGCCACACACTGGGCGCCAAACTCTGTCTTGCTTTGGAAAGACACGTATCTGCCAGGGAAAGCTGGAGTTTGCCTTAGAATGGAGAATGTAAACCCCTCACCCGCTCCAAATTATAATTTTGCAATTCAGGGCTTTCAGGCAAAGATTTGGGAATAGGAATAACAGTTGTTTACTAGAAATGTTAACAATACAAATGTAGTAGTACAAAAAAACCCAAGCAAACAAACAAAAATCTGAGAAACCCTGACAGAGTCAGAGATACAACCTGACACCCTGTTGGTCAGGCTGTTGGAAGCAGTCCACAGTAAGTCCTCCTGGAGTGGCAGATGTGGTTCTGTGTGGGTAGAGATGATCCTGAGAAAAAATGGTCCAGTGATGGTGAGAAGGGTCCATTCTTCCCCCAGGAATCGAGTGGAACCAGATCCCTCGTGTTCCTATGTCTCAGTTTTTATCCAGGTAGGAATGGTTGGCTCCTCCCACACTGGGTGGAGCATCTCACAATGGGATGATGGAATGTGTCCTGTCATTGGTGAGCCTTCATGGCCCCTTAGTAGAAGATATCCCCCTGGAGGGTGGACAGGTGGTGAAAGAGATAAGAAACACTGCCCCACCTGGTTTGAACAGCTGGCCCATTATCAGAAAGCATCCATCCCCCGCCCCCTGGATTTACAAGAGATAAAGAAAAACATCTCCCCAGCTGCTGTCAACAGATGAAATAGAATACACATTTTTTGGTTCCAGAACCCAAGACACCCATGCTTGGTTCAGGGGGTTCCAGGCTCCTCCTGCTCATTCTGGGGATGCATTTCTCCTTTCCCTTAATCCACGCACCTCCTGGCAGCTTTTTCCTGCAAAGAATCCATGAGTCTGGGGATTTTTGGGGGGCAGTGTTGGAGAGGGACAGCTCTGTCTGGCTTTCCCCTCCCTCTTGTGGCCTCTCAGCTGCCCCCAACACCCTGGGGCTGCTGGGATTTCCCTCCTGGGAACAAGGACATTCATTCCCTTCCAGGAGACAATGCCTGGCTGGGGCTCCAGGTCAGGGGCTCCTTGAGCAGCTGCCCCAGAACCTCCGCCAGGATCTCCCAGCGCTGCCGGAGCCGCTCGGCCTGGGGTCCCCAAAGCCCTCAGCAAGCCCCAAGTCCCTCCCAGGAACCCTCAACTCCCTCACACCCAGCATCCCCCACAGCCCCTGCAAGTTTCCCCCATGGCACCGGCCATGGTCATGTCCCCACATGTCACTGGCCATGTCCCACCATGTCCTCACCCAGGTCTTAGTTCAATGTCCTTATTTTTACCCCAGTGTCAGATTTCTTTAAAGGGATGAACAGAAATGAAAAGCAAATCAAGGCCAAAAGAAAAGGATTTCTGTGTCGCTGCCCGCTGAGGATTCATGTGCTTGGGTGGTAGGGAAGAAACTATTTTTTGGGGGGTCTCCACCCCACTGTCTCTAAAACCTTGACCTTGGCCCCAGATCATCACATTTGGCTGCGGAAGATGCCCTCAGGCAATAGGAAATCAAAACTGTGGAATCCCTGAGGTTGGAAAAGACTTCCAAGACCATCCAATATTCCTTGAGGCCACCAGAAGATAGGATTGATCACAAAAGATTTCCTGGGGTTGAAAGTCAACAAATCCACTCTCCCCAAGGATTTCCCAGTGTCGATCTGTGTCCCAATGAATGTTCCTGCCCCTGCATTCTTCCAGGTGCCCACGGGGAGCCAGGAAGATGTGGAGCCCCCCCAGCCAGGTGTCTTCTCAACAGGGATCACCAGGACCACTGATCACCAGGGCTCTGCCCAGAGGAGTCACTGGGGATCATCCAACGCTGATCCTCCCACGGGGGCTGGAGCTGGAGCAGCGCGCTAAGCTCTTCCCACTCTCAGGGCACTCCCAGGGCTTCCCTTAGTGGTGGCTCCGTTGGTGTCTGGACAAGGTTGAGCGATGTGAGAAGCTCTTCCCACACTCAGGACACTCGTAGGGCCTCTCCCGGGTGTGGATGCGCCGGTGGAGAGTGAGGTCACCATTGCGTTTGAAGCCCTTCCCACAGTCAGGGCAGCGGAAGGGCCTCTCATCCGTATGAATCCGCTGATGGACGAGGAGAGTGCCGCTGGTCTGAAACCTCTTCCCACACTCGGGACACTCGTAGGGCCTCTCCCCAGTGTGGATGAGCTGGTGGTATTTCAGGTGGGAGCTGCATCCAAAACTCTTCCCACATACCAAGCAGGTGTAGGGCCCTTCCCCAGTGTGGATCACCTGGTGCCGGATCAGCTCTGAGCTTAGTCTGAAGCTCTTCCCACATTCCCCACACTTGTAGGGCTTTTCCCCAGTGTGGATCCTCTGGTGTCGCCGAAGACCTTGCTTCAGGCTGAAGCTCATCCCACATTCCCCACACTCATAGGGCTTTTCCCCAGTGTGGATCACCTGGTGCTTGAGCAGGGAGTCCTTCCACCTGAAGCTCATCCCACACTCCCCACACTCATAGGGCCGTTCCCCAGTGTGGATCACCTTGTGCCGGAGCAGGTCGCAGCTACGGCTGAAACCCTTCCCACATTCCAAGCACTTGTGGGGCTTCTCCCCTCCATCAGGTTTCTCCTCCAGCTCTGAGCTCCGGCTGGATCTCCGGCTGCCCTCCTGGACAAGGGGGGGTCTTTCCTCCTCGCAGCTCCCTGGGATGGGTTTGCAGCCCCTCCTCCTGCGGGAGCTCTGGGGCTTTTCCTCCTCCTCCATCCGGACACTCCTTGGCAATGACAAATCCTGGTTTGGGGAAAAAACAAGAGGAGAGAGCCTTAGGCTGGGGCTTCCTCCTTGCCCAAGCTCCTCTCAGGAAATCATTGGGCACCTTGTGTCTGTAAGAACCTCCAAAACACCAAGATTCAGCCCAAAAAGTCCTCCAAACATCAAGACATCAGATCAAAAACTCACCAAATATTCAGCCAAAACCTCTTCTAAACCATAAGGATGTCCTGCAAACGGGGAACCCCCAGGGAAGGAAGAGGAGGAAAGTGTCTTTACAAACAGATGCTGGGAATCTGCTTGGAGATAGGGCCAGGCACTTGGACACAAGGAAGGCACAGAAGAAGCCCTCAGTTCCAGAAAATGTTATTCACTGACAACACAGACTTCTGCTCAGCCAAGGACCTGCTCAATTCATGAACTTCCAGAAGAAGAACAAAGACTGAACAGAGCTGTGAATATCCCTACCCAGACAGAAGTGGGGTGCATATTAAGGGGGGTACATGGTAGGTGCATTGGGAAGTCTGTACCTCTCAAGTACTTCAGCCCCTGGGGAAAGGGAGAGGGAGATGCAGCGAGGAACATTAGGATGAAGAGGAGGCTGCGTCCTCCAACAATTGGAGAGACCCCATGGGAAACCTCCCATGGCCTCTCCCTTATTTCATGAATGAAATTACTTGTACAGGACTCCTCTGCCTTCTCTGTGGACACAAACCTCTGGTGATGGGAATTTTTTCCACACACCTTGGGGCTGGTCTGGAATTCCTTCCACCGCCCGGGGCGGCGGGCAGTGAGTGGAGCTGAAAGTGCCTCACCCAGTTTGGGTGATCGGCTCCCTTGGGTGGCGGCGGCACCGGGGATTGACTGGGGACCCGAGAGTGTCCAGGGGACAGAGAAGTGACAGATCAGGGGTGTCTGTGAAGAGTCAGCAGAAAATTTGTTTAGGGATGGGCCTTCAAGGGCAGGAGAAGGGAAAAGAGTTACAAGACATGCTATTATTTAGGAAAGGGAATAGGCAAAGCACAGGTTACCACCCACATAGTCAGCTCAACCGGCAGAGCTGTGTGTGCTTGTGAGAGCCTGGAACTGAAATGCCCTGAGCAGGAAGGCTTAAATATCTTCTGCTAACACCATGTCACCTAACACGGTGGTAAAACAATTCTGACTGCTTCAGCAATCATTGAATAACTTATTAAGCTATTTCTAAAACAAATAATTCCAAGAGAAGGGATTGTGGAAGCAATAGTCTCAGATGGGGAACTCATTTTACAGGAAAGATCCTTCAGGGGGTTATGGCAGCTTTAGGAACACAATGGGACCTCCACAACCTCTGGCACCCCCAGAGCTCAGGTCAGGTAGAAAGAATGAGTGGGGAAATAAAGAAACACCTTTGGAAGCTGGTGATAGAAACCAAGATGCCATGGGTACAGCTTTTGCCATTGGCTTTGGCAAGAATAAGAGCCAGACTCAAAGCAGATACTCAATTCTCTCCCTTGGAATTGGTGTTTGGAATTCCTTACCCTGGTCATTCTCCACCACATGCAGGGTGCAGATAAGGGATGCATATTTCAAGCAGTCTGTGGCCAGAATCCTGTCTCCTGTGAAATCTCTCCCACAGGAAGCTCGGCTGGCACAGACCCTGCCTTGGGACTTTGCTGCTCACAACATCCAACCAGGACATCGGGTCCTGCCCGAGGAGTGGGAAGAAGCACCACTGGTGGCCAAGTGGCCTGGCCCATCCCAAGTGTCCCTGAGCACAGAAGCAGCCCCAGCACAGCTGAACACGGGGGGACCCCTCACCCTGGGCTCAGGGTCTCTGAAGCCCCCGAGATTTGGACTTCCCGGCTGCAGGAGGAGGATGGGAGGCTGCGACTGCCCCTGCACTGAAGGCAAGGGAGCAGCAGCCAGGGCTCCACCCCGGGGGAAGCCCCTGTGCCTGCCCACAGATCCTCTGCTGGAATGCTCTGCCTGGGCACCCTCCCTTGGCATCTCCAGGCACTGCGGGCCAATCCTTGCTGCCACTGCTGCAGCTTCAGTGCTTTCTGTGCCTGCACTCGCCATGGGCTGGGGAGACAACGGGAGAATTCCACTCTGGGGCTCAGGCAGACTCACACACTGGGCTGGATGAGATTAGATGGTTGGAAATTAGACTGACTTTAAAATAGTTTTTTATTTTATTTCTCCACTCAGGCTGGTTTCCCTTGGCCCTGGGGAAAGGAATTTTAAAGGTTTTATTTTAAGGGATGTTACACCTTTCAACAGAGATGAGTTTAACATCTCACCAGACTGGGAAGAGCCCAAAAGATCCCCACAGAGAGAACGACCATCAACAAAACATCAACGACCATCAGCAAACAGCAACCAACACCCACCCTAGACACTGCCCCTGGAAGAGCTGCAGATACCTGGTCTGGAAAAGGCTGATAAGGAAATCCAGGAGCGCAGACCTAATTAACATCAGAGGCAAAGGAATCCAGCTCCAATAGGAAATCAAGTCCTATAAACTCAGCAACTTGGAAGCAATGAACATCAAACCAATGGATTTCTATGGGTTCAGACTGTAAAGAGTTTAGGAAAAATCCAGTAAAACTCCCATGTCATCGAATGATTTTCTCTGCACACAGGGCAGAAATGATTTCTGTTTCCCATCCTGGCCAGAATCAAGTGATGCCTTGATTATCTAACACAAAAATGTTGTTGAAGAGTTTTGGTTCTTCCTGCAGTTTCGGTGACAAGATTATAGAAGTAGAATGTTTTTTCCGAATAATCTTACTTTTATACTGTCAGTTAGGTTTGGCAAGGAGTGTGAGACTCAATTTTGAGTCCTAGGAGAAGTAGCAAAAAGCTTTATTACTTTGAGGTTTTCTCCTTTATGTGTGTGTGTGGCTGTTAGAGATTGCAAAATTTTGGAATGGGTTTTTTGATGTTCACCTTTAGGCTGCATTTTGCAAAACCAGAAGAGCTTTAAAGGTGGCACTTTAACTTGTAAACGTGTTTTAGAATATTGTTTTAAAAAACAAAACAAACAAACCAACCCAGAGGAGGGGAAGGGGGGAAAACATGTGAGTGATTCAATGGCTGCCCTGGAAGAGAAGCTTCCTCCCAGGCAGCCAGGAGAGGAGCTTTAGAAATGCAAATTAACACTGCTGGGGAAAAGTGTGCACAATGCACCAGGGGCTTCCTGCCTGGGGCAGGAATTGGGCTGATTCCCTCTGTCCCTCAGCCCAAGCTCTGCCTGCTTGCACAGATGGAATTGGCACAACCAAGGGCAGAGCCCAGAGGGAGGATCTCTGACTCTGCAACACAAATTCGTTCAGCTGCAAATGGAAACAGCAAATGGAGAATGTTGGGAAAACTTCACTAAAATCAGTGGGGGGAATCATCCCTCTCCCCACTCCAACATGTGCTGTCACTGTCTGTGTCACACAGGGAGCATCAGACCACTGGGGGGTTAATGCTACCACAAGTTCAGGGAAATCAGTTGGGAATCCAAGTCTGTGATGATTTAATTAGAGAAAAGAGACAAACTGATGCAGCCTTGGCTGGAGGGAGCGCCCAAAAATGGGGAGAAGATGAACGGCCACCAGAGCAAATCCCACAACATCACGGACCAGCCCCGGGGAACCCCAACGAATTCATATCAGGAGCCAGAGAATCCACTGATCATTTCAATGGCATAACTGAAACGACTACAAAAGCACAGCAAATGAAGTCAGTGACAATAATCCCAAAACCAAAGAGGACCCAGGCAGAAAAAACAGAGTCATTGAGTCAATCTGCTTGGAGATAGGGCCGGGGACTTGGAGATAAGGAAGGAACGGGAGAAACCATCAGTTTCAGAAAATGTTACTCATTGACACGGACTGCTGCTCAGACAAGATCCTGCGAAATTCCTGAACATGGAGAAGAAGAACAAAGCCTGAACGGAGCCAGGAATATCGGATGTTATACAAAAGGGGGGTGCATATTAACGAGGACATGCAGCAGGCGGATCGGGAAGGCTGAACTTTCCAAGAACCTTCCCCACTGGGCAAAGGAAGAGGGAGATGCAGAAGGGAAAATCAGGATAAAAAGGAGGCTGCGTATTGCAACAATTGGAGAGACCGCATGGCAAATGCCGCATGGCCTCTGCCTTTGTTCATGAACAAAGTCACTTTGACAGGACTCCTCTGTCTCCTTTGGGCACAGAAACCTCTGGCCATGCGAATTTTCCCGCACAGGCCCGGGGACAGCGCAGCCGCCTCCGTCCTACCCACAGGAACCGGGACGAGCCAGCGCTGCTCCGGCACCGGCTCCTGCCCAGTCACCCGCGGGAAGGAGACCGCGGGCAGCCCCTCCCGCAGCGCCCTCAGGGCACGGGGAACACGGCGCGGACACGGCACAACCCAGCCACAGCCAGAGCCCCCTGCCGCCCCCTCCGCCCGCAGCCAGCCCCGAGCCCCAGCACAACCCAGCGCGGCTCCCACCTGCGCCGGGGCCGCCTCCGAGCTCCGCCGCCGCCTCACCGGGCTCCGGCTGCTGCCGCCGCTCCCGATTGCCCACACAGACGCTCCGACAATGGCGCCGGGGGCCGGGACGCGGGCTCGATCCCGCTCTGCTCTGCCCAATCAGCACGCAGCGAGAGCCAGGAGTGACGGCAGAACCAGCCAATCGCGACGAGTGGCGGGCTCTGCACACGGCACAGCCTATCAGGCCCCGACCCCGGGCTGTCTGAGGGCAAAGCCGCAGATCAGGAACCGCCCTGGGACGCGCCCGGGCCCCAGCCGGGATTGAGCTCAAAACACAAACGAAGTTCTCCGCACCTCCCGGACCGCCTGGCCCAGCCCTGCGTGCTGGGTGCCTCCCACTCACCGGGAAGCCCTGAAGCCTCACTTCTCCTACCCCCTAACTAGGAGCATCAATTCAACACTTTGATTTCCCCGAAAAAGGGAAAACTGCCCCAAACTCCTGTCGATGAGTGGAGGAGGGGAGAGATTTCTGGCTGAAAACTCCAAAAATTCAGAGCACGATCATGAGAAGTAAATGAAGACCCTTAAAATCAGCCTCCCCTCACGCCTCCCTCCTTCCAGCTCCACCTCCTTCCCCGGCAGAGCAGGGAGACAGGGAATGGGGCCATGGTCAGTTCGTGCCCCGGGGCTTTTCTGGCTGCTCAGGGACAGGAGCTGTTCCCCTGCTGCACCCTGGGCTCCCTCCCACAGCAGAGTTCTCCAGGAACTCCTTCAAGCTCAGCCCATCCCGTGGGGAACAGCCCCCCTCAAGCTGCTGCAGCGTGGGTCACTCTGCCACAGGCTCAGCCCTTCAAGGACAGGCTGCTCCAGCGGGGGCCCCTCTGCCCGCAGGTGTCCCCCGGGGTCACAGCCTCCTGTCAGGCATTGCCCTGCTCTGCCATGGGCTCCTCCAGGGGCTCTGGGGAGTTCTCTGCATCTCCGTGGATCTCAGCATGCGGCACCTCAGTCTTTGGAGGCACCACGGGTTGGCTCTGCTGGACACGGAGGAAGCTTCTGGCAGCTTCTCTCAAAACCCAGCCCTGAAACCCCCCTGCTACCAAAACCAGGTGCTGCAAACCCAATACAGCTCCAAAAATGGGGTCCCAGATAGACAGGAGCTCAGGTTAACCCAAAATTGGGATGGAGATTTGCAGGGGCTCAGGGGTGCACAAAAAATGAGGCCTCAGCTGAGGGTGTTCTCTGCTTGGCTGAGCGCTGCCCGAGGGCTGGGGCTGCCCCACGGGGGGACACCCTCCTCCAGCGGGGATGTCCCGCACACGGGGGATGCCCACAAGACCCTCAGAAACCCCGGGACTGGGCTGGCCCTGCCTGGGTGCCAGGAGCCACTGATAAATATGAGGACCCAATAATTGGTTGCCAATTAGATAAACTTTATTAAAGTTGACACGCAATGAGTTATTAGATCCGGGATAGCTTATCTAAAATCCGGTCTCTTAACCACCCTCTGAGTTTTAACTGATTTCAGCAAAGCCTATTTTTTTTCAGCTAAAACAGCAATATATTGTTGTCTATAACCTTAGCTTTTTAAAGTCTTCAAAATTAGTGTCTCAATAATAGCAATAACAAGAATTCATAGTGGTAATAAAAACCCTGCCAGACTTATACCAGGTTTGCATGGCCAGGTGTTGGCAAGGAGGGCTCGAGGAGCACCTTCTGTGAGAGGCTGCTGGAAGCAGCTGCTCCTCCATGTCCCGCAGAGGCAACGCCAGCCGGCTCCAGGACGGACCGGCCACAGGCCAAGGCTGGGCCAGGCAGAAATGGTGGGAACACCTCTGGGATAACAGATTTGAGAAAATCGTTTATGGTGTAGTTGTGACTGTGACCAGGGAAGAGCAGGGGGAGAACATGGGAGAGGAACAACTCTGCACACAGCCAGGGCAGGGCAGGAGGAGGGGCAGGAGCTGCTGCAGCTGCTGGAGCTGATTGCCCTGAGATTCCGTGGTGCAGTCCCTGCTGAGGCACCGGGGCCCCTGCAGCCCATGGAGGGCACGGAGTGCACAGATGCACCTGCAGCGCCTGCAGGAGCCCGTGCCAGAGCAGGAGGATGCCTGAGTGGAGGCTGTGACCCCATGAGAAACCTGTGCTGGAGCTGGGACCTGGCAGGGACCTGCAAACCCGTGGAGAGAGGAGCCCACGCTGGAGCAGGGTCCTGGTAGGACTTGTGAGCCCATGGAAGAGTGACCCACGGTGCAGCAGTTTGTGAAGAACTGCTATCCAGGAGATGAACTCATGTTGGAGAAGTTCATGGAGAAGTGTCCCTGGGAGGGACCCCTGGCACAGCAGGGGAACGACTCCTCTCCCTGAGCAGCAGGAGAAAAGATGTGATGAACTGACCAGAACCCCCATTCCCTGTCCCAGGCACCAGAGAGCATCACAGCCAGCCCTGTCCCTTCTCATGTCAAAGGTCCTATGTGAGTGTATGAAGTGTGAGGAGAGATTCTCACAGAGCTCAGCCTTGACCCAACACCAACGGAGGCACCCCTGAGGAAAGCCCTGTGACTGCCCTGAGTGCAGGAAGAGCTTCGTGCGCTGCTCCAGCTCCATCCCCCATGGGAGGATCCACACTGGATGATCCCCAGGGACCCCAAGTAGGGAGAGCCCCAGTGATCCGTGGTGCTGGTGATCCGTGTCAGGAAGACACCTGGCTAGGGACTCCAAATCCTCCTGGTTCCCCGTGGCCAGGATTTTCTATTCACTTCTCTTTATCCTTTCAAAACACGCAAAACCAGGATAAAAATAAAGATGTTGGACTAAAAGACTGATGGGGACATGGTTCGTATATGGCCATGGACGGGGACATGGGGGGATCCTGCAGGGGATGTGGGGGATGCTGGGTGGGAGGGAGTTGAGGGTTCCTGGCAGGGACTTGGGGCTTGCTCAGGGCTTTGGGCTCCCCAGGCCAAGCGGCTCCAGCTGCGCTGGGAGACCCTGGCAGAGGTTCTGGGGCAGCTGATCAAGGACCCCCTGCCCTGGAACTGCCCATGTCCCACCATCTTGGTTCCCAGTGTCCCCTGTCCAGGATCCCCCCCCCCTCATGCTGTGACTCCCCTTTGCCCCCAGCCTGTTCCCGTGTCACCCCACTCCCGGTCCTGTCCTGCTCCCATCCCAGTCTGGATCCCATTCCCAGTCTCATTCCCTGTCCCTGTTCCGTATTCTCTGTCTGGTTGCAATTCTCATATTCCCAGTCCAGTATTTCCCGTCCTGTTCCCATTTTCATATTCCTGGTCCCTTTACTTTGCTGGGCCTCCTGCCACACCCACATTTTCATTGCTATATTCCCTGTCCTGTTCCCATATTCCCAGTCCTGTTCCTGTATTCCCGTTTCTGATCCCGGTCGCACTTTCTTAATTGTCATCCCACATTCTGTCTATGCTTGCTGCTTCCATATTCCCTGTCCCATTCCTATATTCCCATTCGGGCCCCATTCCAGGTCCGTGTCCGTATTCCCGGTCACTATCCCCATTCCCGATTCTTTCCCAAGTCTCTTTCTTGTATTTTGAATCCCACTCCCGGTCTTGGTCCCTGTTCTCGGTCTCTGTCCCTGGTCCCATTCCCTGTTCTCGGTCCCTGTCCCTATTCCTGGTACGATTCTCAGTCCCTGCCCGCAATTCCCGGTCCCACTCCGTGTTGTTGTCCCCATTCCGGGCTCTGGGCCCGTATCTCTGGTCCCATTGTTGGTCTCGGCCCCGTAGTACCGCTCCCTGTCCCCATGCCCACTCCCTGTCCCCATTCCTGCTCCCATTCCCATTCCCGGTCCCTGTCCCCATTCCCGGTCCCTGTCCCCTCTCACTGGATGCCGCCGCCATTGCTCCGGCCCCCCCCGCCCTCACCTGACCGAGGAAACCCCGCGCTGTTCCCGCCCACCAATCACAGCGCGCGATCGCTCCTCTATTTGCATAACCACGCCCTCTGGTTTGGCCCCGCCCAGCACTGGCTGCAGCCGCGTCCGGGCGCTGTTTCCTCCCAGTTCCCTCCCAGCACTCCCAGTAAGAGCCAGACTGGGAGGGAAAGCGCTCCCAATTCCTTCCCGCTGCTCCCAGGATCACTCCCGCTGCTCCCAGGATCGCTCCCAGTGCCCCGCGGCTTCTTTTGGGTGTCGGCACCGCCCGGGCCGGGCTGGAAGCGGAGGAGGAGCTGGGAGGAAGAGGAGGGAGAGAGGAGGAGGAGAAGGAAAGGGAAAGAGAAAGAAGCGGCAGGAAGAGGAGGAGCGGGAACAGGAGGAACAGAGGAGCAGGAAGAGAAAGAGAAGGAATAGGAGGAAGAGCAGCAGCAGGAACAGCACGTGGTTCTCCGCTCGCCCGCTCTGGCCGCATCTCCCCTGGCTCCGGCAGCATCGCCCCCTCCGGAACCCGCAGGTGAGTGGGGAGGGGGAGCTCGCCCCAAATCCATCGGGGGGTCTCCGGGAGGGTTTTTTTCCGGGGCAGGGGATGTTTGGCTCTTGCAGGATCCCAAAGCCGAGCCGGAAATGGCCCTGGAGGGATCTTGTGGGGTCCCACGTGACGATGGCCCGGTCCCGGCGGGCAGAGGGGCGATATCGGGTTTGGGGATCTCCGGGAGAGCCGGGGGGGAACGCGGGAGTCCCGGAGCGAGGAGAGCGCAGAGGGGCGATCGGGGGCCGGGGAACCCTCAACAGCCTGGAGGGGTGGGGGAGCCTGGAGATGAGCGGGGTCCGGGCCCCCCGAGGCTGAAAGGGGTGCTGACTTCTGCAGCTGCTCTTGGGCAGCGGGACCATCAAACCCAACGTGCTCAGTCCGTGTTTCCCCCCCAAGCCAGGATTTCCCATTCCCAAACCTTGGCCCGTTGCAGAACGAGGAGGCCACGAGGAAGAGGAAGATGTCCCGGGAGCCCCAGGCAGGTGAGGAGGAAGTCACCGCCCCTTTCCCCCTCTCTCCTGCTCCACCTCCCAGCACAGCCTGGCCCCCGGCTGTAGGACAACCCCACTGCTGATGCCGTCCTGCCAGGGATCTCCTTCCCCTTCTCTCTGGCGCAGAGGCAAATCCCATCCTCTCTTTGTCCTTCTTCCCCCAGACAAGGAGCTGAGCACGAAGAGCAGGGAGGACAAATCCCCACAGCAGAACCTTGTGGAAGAGGCCGTTTTGAGCAGCTCCACGGCGCAGGAATCCAACGGGGAGGAAAAGCCCCGGAGATCCCGCATGAGGAGGGGCTGCAAACGCAGATCTCAGGGATCTGAGGAGGAGAGATCCACCCTGGGCCAAGGAGGCGGCCGGAGCTCAGAGCTGGGGGTGCCTGAGCAGCTTCACAACACGGAGAAGCCCCACAAATGCTCGAAATGTGAGAAGAGCTTCAGCCACAGATCTGACCTGATCTGCCACTGGAGAATCCACACGGGGGAACGGCCCTACGAGTGTGGGGAGTGTGGGAAGTGCTTCACTTTTAGATCCAGGCTGAGTGTCCACCAGAGGGTCCACACCAGGGAGAGGCCCTACGAGTGTGACCAATGCAGGAAGAGGTTTCAGACCAGCTCCAGTCTCCTCAGGCACCAGCAGATTCACACGGATGAGAGGCCCTTCCGCTGCCCTGACTGCAGGATGGGCTTCAACCGCAACTCCACCCTCATCACCCACCGGCGCATCCACACTGGGGAGAGGTCCTACGAGTGTCCTGAGTGTGGAAAGAGCTTCAGACACAGCTCCCATCTGATTGTCCACCAGAGGAGCCACACAGGGGAGAGGCCCTATGAGTGTGGGGAGTGTGGGAAGAGCTTCAGCCAGAGCTCCCAACTGATTCTCCACCAGAGGAGCCACACTGGGGAGAGGCCCTACGAGTGTGACCAATGCAGGAAGAGGTTTCAGAGCAGCTCCAATCTCCTCCAGCACCAGCAGATTCACACGGATGAGAGGCCCTTCCGCTGCCCCGACTGCGGGATGGGCTTCAGGTACAACTCCAACCTCGTCAGGCACCGGCGCATCCACACCGGGGAGAGGCCCTACGAGTGTCCTGAGTGTGGGAAGAGCTTCTCCAGGAGCTCTCACTTGACCCAACACCAACGGAGGCTCCACTAAGGGAAGCCTTGTGAGAGCCCCGAGTGCAGGAAGAGCTTTGTGCGCTGCTCCAGCTCCATCCCCCATGGGAGGATCCACACTGGATGATCCCCAGGGACCCCAAGTAGGGAGAGCCCCAGTGATCCATGGTGCTGATCCCAACATGTTGATCCGTGTTGGGAAGACACCTGGCTGGGAGCTCCACATCCTCCTGGCTCCCTGTGGGCACCTGAATTTTCATTTCTCTTTATCCTTTCAAAACACTTAAAATTGAGGTAAAAATAAAGATTTTGAACAAAGATGTGGATGGGGACATGGGGGGATCTTGCAGGGGATGTGGGGGATGCTGGGTGGGAGGGAGTTGAGGATTCCTGGCAGGGACTTGGGCCTTGCTCAGAGCTTTGGGCTCCTGAGGCCGAGCAGCTCCAGCTGTGCTTGGAGATGCTGGCAGAGGTTCTGGGGCAGCTGATCAAGGGCCCCCTGCCCCAGAGCTGTCCCCATGTCCCCCCATCCCAGTTCCCGATGTCCCCTGTCCAGGATTTCCCTCCCCTGCTGTCACTCCCCTTTGCCCCCAGCCCGTTCCTGTGTCACCCCGGTCCCGTCCTGCTCCCATCCCAGCCTGGATCCCATTCCCAGTCTCATTCCATGTCCCTTTCCGCTCTTCTCTGTCTGGTTGCAATTCCCATATTCCCTGTCCTGTTCCCATTCCTGTATTCCTGGTCTCTTTGCTGGGCCCCCTGCCAGGCCCACATTTCCATTGCTATGTTCCCTGTCCTGTTCCTATATTCCTGTTTCTGATCCCGGCTTCACCTTCCTAATCCCCATCCCATATTCTCTCTACTCTTGCTGTTTTCATATTCCCTGTGCCGTTTCCATATTCCGATTCCCGGTGCCATTCCAGGTCCCTGTCCCGTATTCCTGGTCCCATTCTCAGTCCCTGTCCCCATTACCAGTATCATTCCCAGTCTCTGTATCATTTTTCCAGTCCCATTCCTGATCTCTGTCTCCATTCCTGGCCCTAGTCCCATTCCTGGTTCCCAATCCCATTCCAGTTTCCATTCCCAGGCCCTTTCCCTATTCATAGTCCCTCTCCCCATTCCTGGACCCTATCCCCATTCCTGGTCCCATTCCAAGTCCCAGTCCGGTATTCCTGGTCTCATTCTTGGTCCCTATCCCCATTCCCAGTCCTAGTCTCGTAATTCCAGTCCCATTCCTGGTCCCTGTCCCCATTTCCTCTCCCATTCCCGGTCCTATTCCCAGTCCCTCTCTCCATTCCCAGTCCCATTCCCTATTCCCTGTCCAATTCTTGGTCCCTGTCCCCATTCTCAGTATTATTCCCAGTCTCTGTCTCATATTTCCAGTCCTATTCCCGGTCCTCATCCCCATTACCAATCCTTGTCCCCATTCGCAGTTCCATTTCCAGTCCCATTCCTCATCCCAGTTCTGTATTCCCTGTTGCATTCTCAGTCCCTGTCTTGTATTCCCTCCCCCATTCCCAGTCCCAGTCCAGTATTTTTGGTCCCATTCTTGGTCCCTGTCCTCATTTCCATTATCATTCCCAGTCCCTGTCTCATATTTATTTCCAATCCTGTATTCCCGATCCCTGTCCCCATTCCCAGTCCCTGTACCCATGCCCAGTCCCCAGTGCCTGTCCCCTTTCCCGGTTTCATTCCTGGTCCCTTCCGGATTCCCTGTCCCTGTTGCCATTCCCTGTCCCCATTACCAGTCCCTGTCCCCATTCCCAGTGCCCATTCCCATTCCCTGTCCCCATTCCCGGTGCTGTTCCCCAGGGCCGCCTCTGGCATGGGGCCTGAGGGCTCCCCAGCTCGGGCTGGCTGTGGCACACGAACCCTTTCAGCCCTGCTGCTCTCCTGGGCCAGCTGCAGAGAGCACAAGGCTTTGGGCATTTCTCAGAGGCCCCCAGCTGGCCAGAGCAGCCCCTCCTGCCAGCACCCCCTGTGCCTCAGAGCCCTCCCTCCTGCCGGGGACATGGAGGGGACACGGGCCTGCAGGAGGCTCCTGTTCCTGAGACAGGAGCAAGGCTGCAGCTCCAGCCTTTGGGCTCTGGGCCGCAGCAGCCCAGGGGAGGCCCAGCTGCAGAGCTCACAGCCCCCAATGTGTTTCACTGCAACGCTTTGGAACACTGATCCCCATCCCATATTCCCTCTCCGGGCACTGTTTCCATATTCTCAGTCCGGATCCCATAATTCCCTTTCCCCATCTATGTCCGGATTCTCAGTCCTATTCCTGATCCCTGTGCCCATTCCCGGTCTCTGTCCCCATTCCTGGTCCTATTCCCAGTTCCTGTCCCCATTCCCATTCCCTGCCCCCATTTCCTGTACCTTTCCGCATTCCAGGTCCCATTCCAACTCCTTGTCCCCATTTCTGGTCCCTGTCCCCATTCCCGGTCCAGGTGCTGGAGCTGATTGCCCTGAGATTCCGTGGTGCAGTCCCTGCTGAGGCACCGGGGCCCCTGCAGCCCATGGAGGGCACGGAGTGCACAGATGCACCTCCAGCGCCTGCAGGAGCCCGTGCCAGAGCAGGAGGATGCCTGAGTGGAGGCTGTGACCCCATGAGAAACCTGTGCTGGAGCTGGGACCTGGCAGGGACCTGCAAACCCGTGGAGAGAGGAGCCCACGCTGGAGCAGGGTCCTGGTAGGACTTGTGAGCCCATGGAAGAGTGACCCATGGTGCAGCAGTTTGTGAAGAACTGCTGTCCAGGAGATGAACTCATGTTGGAGAAGTTCATGGAGAAGTGTCCCTGGGAGGGACCCCTGGCACAGCAGGGGAATGACTCCTCTCCCTGAGCAGCAGGAGAAAAGATGTGATGAACTGACCACAACCCCCATTCCCTGTCTCCCTGCACCCAGTGGGGGAGGAGGTAGACCTGGGAAGCACAGAGGGATGGGCAGAAGGTGCTTTTAAAGATTTATTTTACCTCTCACTATCCTGCTCTGATTTTCATAGCAATAAATTCAATTAATGGCTCTAATTTCAAACCTGGTTTGCCCATGATCCCAGAATCACAGAATTTCCAGGTTGGCAGAGACCTTCAAGATCATCGAGTCCAACCCATACTCTTAGACCTCAACTAGACCATGGCACCAAGTGCCATATCCAGTCCCTTCTTAAACACATCAAGGGATGGTGACTCCACCAGCTCCCCGGGCAGGCCATTCCAATACTTTATCACTTTCTGTGAAAAGCTTTTTCCTAATATCCAACCTGTACTTCCCTTGATGCAGCTTAAAACTGTGTCCTCTTGTTCTGTCAGTTGTTGCCTGGAGAAAGAGACCAACCCCCAGCTGACTACAACCACCCTTCAGGAAGTTGTAGAGAGTGATAAGATCACCTCTAAGTCTCCCTTTCTCCAGGCTAAACAACCCTAAACTCTACAAAACGATGTGCTTGTTTCTGTTCAACAGCTTCAGCGACCTTCCCAACAGCCTCCCGAGCCTCAGGTGTGAGGACTCTAGGAGACTTGATGTCGCAGTCCCCTTTCAAAAGGTTGAACAACGATGCAAGTTCATCGTTCGTGATTCTCAAGATTGGCCTCTAAGTCTCCCTTTCTCCAGGCTAAACAACCCTAGATCCCTCAGTCGTTCCTCATAGGGTTTGTGTTCCAAGCCCCTCACCAGCCTCGTTGCCTCCTCTGGACACGCTCAAGCGTCTCAATGTCCTTCCTAAACTGAGGGGCCCAAAACTGGACACAGCACTCTATGTCCATCCTGAACTAAGGGCCCAGAGCTGGACACAGCACTCAATGTCCATCCTGAACTGAGGCGCCAGAGCTGGACACAGCACTCAATGTCCTTCCTAAACTGAGGGGCCCAAAACTGGACACTGCACTCAAGGTGCGGCCTCACCAGTGCCGAGTACAGGGGCAGAATGACCTCCCTGCTCCTGCTGGCCACACCATTCCTGATCCAGGCCAGAAGCCATTGGCCTTCTTGCCCACCAGGGCACACTGCTGGCTCATGTCCAGCCGCTGTCCATCAGTGCCCCAGGTCCCTTTCTGCCTGGGCACTGTCCAGCCACACCACTCCCAGCCTGTAGCACTGCAGGGGGTTATTATGGCCAAAATGCAGGACTGGGCACTTGGACTTGTTAAACTTCATCCTATTGGACTCTGCCCACCCATCCAACGGTTCCAGGTCTCTCTGCAAAGCCCTCCTACCTTCCAACGAATCAACACACACTCCCAGCTTAGTGTCATCTGCAAATTTACTAATGAAACACTCAATACCCTCATTCTCAACAAAGATATTGAACAGAGCTGGCCCCAGCACAGACCCCTGAGGGACACCACTCCTGACTGGCTGCCAGCTGGATGCAGCACCGTTCCCCACCACCCTCTGGGCCCAGCCATCCAGCCAGTTCCTAACCCAGCAGAGAGTGCTCCTGTCCAAGACACAGGCTGCCAGCTTTTCCAGGAGTGTGCTGTGGGAGACAGTGTCAAAGGCCGTGCTGAAGTCCAAATAATCAACATCCACAGCCTTCCCTGCATCCACCAGTCAGGTCACCTGGTCATAAAAGGAGATCAGGTTGGTCAAACATGACCTACCCCTGCTAAACCCGTGCTGGCTGGCTCTGATACCCTGGCCATCCTGTAAATTTTGTGTGATGACACTCAATATAAACTGTTCCATTATCTTGCCAGGTACTGAGGTCAGGCTGACTGGTCTGTAATTACCAGGATCCTCCTTCCCACCCTTTTTGTGAATGGGTGTCACACAGGCCAGCTTCCAGTCACCTGGAACCTCTCCAGTGAGCCAGGGCTGTTGGTAAATGATGGAGAGTGGCTTTGCAAGCTCATCTGCCAGCAGCTCTCTCATCACCCTGGGGTGGATCCCATCTGGTCCCATAGATTTATGGATCCAAGTGTTGTGGTACGTCCTGATTCCCCTTTGTTTCCCCAGTGCTGGTATACCCCGAAAGTTGACCCAACCTCCCTTACCTTCCCATCACAGCTGTCCCTACCTCCCTTTCCAGAAAGTTCTATGTTCTTCAATCCCTGATTGGCCCTGAACACCCCTGCGTGTACCCCATTGGCTGCATCCCCTAGCACCTCCCTCTGTAAACCCCACCCTGTAAAATCCCATTGGTTGATGCTCTGTACCTCCCCTTGTTCCATCCCTGCTTAAAGCTGCTGCACAGCAGCTCCTGCTGCTCTTTTCCCTCCCTGAACCCTTTGATGACAATAAACCCCAGAACCTCAGGAAGAAAGAGCCTCCCTCGTGTCCTTTGCCCGCGCCTCGACAGCTGTGGCAGCCACCCACGCCCTGGGATCAGGTTCAGCGAAGGCTCGCCTGTGCCTCGCTGCTCCCCACTCATATTGTTAGCAGTGTGTTGGGGAAAATGAAAAAGGAAAGCCTTATAAATATGACTACTTAGGTTTTGAGAGTATGAAACCTATAAGTGAAATAGAATTGAAAGCAAGTTTCGATGTTTAGAGCCTTAGTTACTGTACAACTGGAGAACAATAGTGTGGCCAGCTGAAGGTAATCCCCTTTTGATTAAACAATGCCCTTCTCCTCACCGGAAGTCCAAGGGTCAGAGCAGACCCTACTAGCTTGGCAGGAGGGGTCCAAAGAGTAGTTTTTAGGGTTTAAAATATAACACAGTATGGTAATGTAATGATTCTTATAGGCTGTATGTAAATGCTATAGGATTTGTATCTTGTATTAGATTGGTTGGTGTAAGTTAGAATATTCAGTATAGAAGAAGATTTAATGTATTGTAATGGGAACTTCGCTCACTTTTTTCTGCTCTTACTTCTCTTCAGCTCCTTGCTTACTTCTCTTACCTCTCTTACTGCTCTTACTTCGCTCTCTTGCTCTTGCTCTTTTCTCTCTCTCGGCTCTGCTCTGAGCTGCAGCTGGCAGCTCTTAGCAGGGCCCCTTCACCCACGCCCTATGCAATAAACTCATGCTCCAAGACCAGCCTTGACTCCAGAGATCTCTCATCACTGTCCACACCAGCTCCTACGCCATCCCACGGCACGTGCAGGGAACCAGGGGGTCTGCTGGAGGGTGGGAAAGCTCTGTGGAGGGATGGGTACAGCTGGGGCTCCTGGCTGGGTGTTGAGGGCTTCTGTGCGGCTGTTTGGAGGGGCTGGTGTTGGTGGGCGTGTTGGGGAAGAAGTTGTCTGGAAGGTGAGAGGTCAAAGCTGGAATTTGAGTCAGTTTGAAGGCAGCATCTCTGGTTTGGCCCAGCTGCGATTATGGAGGGCAGAAGGAGGAGTATCTGTGACTTTTTCTGTTAGTGGTCCTGACTGTCACACAGAAAAGAAGAGGGGAGAGCTGTCCTTTACTGGCCACTTAGATATCTGTAGCAGAGGGAGGATTAGCCTTTTTGCAATCAACTCATTTGTTTGGGTTACTTTTGTAACACCGAGTGGACTGGCATTCCTTGAGAGCTCTTATTCCTTCATAGAATTAGGATATTATCATCCCTGCATCCAAACCCGTTTGCAAACCAAAGAATGGCCCCTTTGCTTTGCCTCGGTTTAGTGTTCCTGTTTGCAAGTGACTCTAAATGGATGACGTTAAGGCAAATGAGTTGCCGCTTTGAGATGGGAAGCAAACCTCCAAACCTTTGACATTCTCAGGCCGTCCCCATTGATTTGGGAAGTTTGCAACTTCTTGGAACTACTTGGGTTGAGCAATGGGGAAGTAAAACTTTCGTGAAGTGAGGATTCTTAAACGCCAGATTCTTCTGTGCCTTCGCTGCAAAGGTGGTTTTGTGCTGCTGGAAATGACTTCAATGAGAAAATAATTCCAGCATGGAGTAAGAGCTCCTGACAGAGACCAAGTGTTGCCAGCACTTGCTCCAGGCGCTCCTGCCAAGAGCCACCTGTGGGAAGGAGCACGACCCCCAAGACACATGGGCTTTGGCTGCCCTCTGGCAGAGAAGCCACCCCAGGGGTCTCGGGGTTCTCTGGGCTTTTTCACTCAGCGTGGGGGTGCCCACCCAGGGAACGCCAGGTCTCGGGGTCTCTGCTGGCCTGAGACTGGGGCTGATTTGAGCCCCTTTTCCCTCAGAAAAGCCCCAAGCCGAGCGCTTCAACAAACAAAATCTTGGGACGTTCTTTTCAAGGCTGTTCCTTATGTTTTATTTTCCTTTATCTCAATCTGTGGTCAGGGCTGGACAGAGGTCCGACCAGCACGGGCGACAAGTGCTATCTCCTCCCCTGACCCAGCCTCTTCATCTTTTATACAGATAGTTACGTACTGATTATTTACAATTACACACCAATATCTACATTCTACACTAAACAGGTGTAATCTACCCTAATCCAATCTCCCTATACCTACTTGGTGCCACTGTCACAGCAGAAGATGGAGACGAAGAAGAAGGAGAACACCCCAGGGCACTGCCCAGAATTCTCCATCTTGTCCCCATTCACCCCTATACTTGAAACCCCAAATGTGAAAATAATACTACTTTTTATTACACTTTGTGTCTTGCGATTCCTCTCCCAGTGCTGGAAATCTTTCCCATGGACTAAAGTCAAAGCCCTTGCCTTCCTGGGCTCAGTGCCAGGGTCTCTAACCCCCCTGTACAGATCCCAGACCCCCCTGTACAGGGTTTTGTTCGGCCAGGGAGTCCAAAGGAATGCCCTGGACTCCCACACAGGGGCACAGGTCTCTGGGGCAGGAGATGGGCACTAGTGCTGCCAGGGCTCGGGGGGCGTGGCAGGTCTGCTTCAGTGGGGACTCGGCTGCACCTGCTGATCTCAGTGCTCCCCGGGCCCCAAGGCTCCAAGCAGCATTTGTGCCCTGGCCCACATGTTCCTTGTCTGTGTCACACCGCGGGGTTTTAGGATGGTCACCAGCCAGGACGTGTCCCAAGGAGGCCACACCAGCTTCAGTGGAAGGCCCCGTGCCCTTCCTGCTGTGGCTGCGTCGGCAGCCCTGGAGGCTCCTTCTGCCGCCCACAACCCGCAGAGCAGGGCAGCGTTTGCTGATGGTTTGAGCCATCAAATCATTAAAGATCCTGTCGGGCTGTCTTAGACACTTGGGGCGAGGGATTCCTTCCAACCTGTGGGAGTCCAGGATATTCCTTTGGACTCCTCGGCCAAACAGAAACCTGTACAGGGGGGTTTGAAACCTGTACAGGGGGGTTCGAGGTTTGTACAGAGGGGTTGGAGACCCTGGCATGGGCCTCAGACAGACAAGGACCTTGATCACAGTCCATGGGAAAGATTGCCAACAATGAGAGAGGAATTACAAGCCTCAAAAGGTAAGAAAAGATAATAATATTTTCACATATGGGGTTTTAGAATAGGGGTGAATGGGGACAAGATGGAGGATTCTGGGCGGTGCCCTGGGTCTTCTCCTTCTTCTTCGTCTCCATCTTCTGCTGTGATGGTGGCACCAAGTAGGTATAGGGAGATTGGTTTAGTGTAGATAACACCTGTTTGGTGTAGAATGTAGATATTGGTTTTTAATTGTAAATAATAAATATCTGTATAAAAGATGAAGAGGCTGGGTCAGAGGAGGAGACAGCACTCGCCACCTGTGCTGCTCGGACCTCTGTCCAGCTTTGACCACAGAATCGAGATAAAGGAAAATAAAGCAAAAGGAACAGCCTTGAAAAGGACGCCTGAAGATCTCGTTTGTTGAAGCGATCGGCTTGGGGCTTTTCTGAGGGAAAAGGGGCTCAAACCAGCCTCAGTCTTGGGCCAACAGAGACCCCGAGACCAACCTAGGCCACTTTGGGTGGGGGCTGGGCGGCGCGAGGGCAGGTGGCAGAGTGCGCAAGGGCCCTTTGTGACACGGTGCCGCACGGTCACCGTGGAACGCACGGAACGGAACTGGGTGTCCCTGGTGACGGGTGGTGGTGACCCAGGTGCTGGTGGCAACCGACACGGCCACGCCACAGCGCTGGGTGCAGGCGACGGGACAGGACACGCCAGAGCGGTGCTGTGAGGAGCCCCCCCACAACGCACTCGTTTGTGCCTGACCCGGAGCATTTCCCAGGCGTTACTCCTGCGGCTGAGCTCGCGGCCACACCGCGGGGCTCGGGGACTCGGAGCTTTCCCGAGGCACCTCCCAGCCCTGCGGCCGGTGGTGCCCTCAAGGCCAGACCGTAGGATTTAGTCACCTGAATCGCTTACGAGGAGTCTCCTGCCATTGTGGCAGGAGCCCTCCAGACCAGAGCGCAGGACTCACTGTCCTGCAGCCTTCCTGAGGCTTCTCTGTCGCAGGTGCCCTCAAGGCACAACCGCACAACTTGTTGCCTCAGAGCTTTCCCCAGGCATCTGTGTGAAGGTGTTCTGGAAGCCAGACGCTGGCATGGCGGGCAGATTTCTCTGTCTGCTCAAAGTGTTCAGGTGGAAAAGAAATGAAGACCCTGGAGCTGCTCCAGCACAACAGCCTGAAGAGCTGGAGCAGTTCCAGCCACTGCAGGATGGTGAGTGGCAGAGCCGGGCCACAGGGCTGATGGCTGCGGCCAGCTCGGCCCCATCCCATCCCATCCCATCCCATCCCATCCCATCCCATCCCATCCCATCCCATCCCATCCCATCCCATCCCATCCCATCCCATCCCCATCCCCATCCCCATCCCCATCCCCATCCCCATCCCCATCCCCATCCCCATCCCATCGCATCCCACCCACAGACAGGATGAAGGAGGGGCCGAGGCTGCCCCCGCAGCAGCCGTGCTCCATCCCCTGGGGCATCCCAGGGCTGTCCCTGCCTGAGGAGCACAGGGCTGGGCTGTGTTCTCTGGCCTCTCCTGCAGCCCCTCAGCTTTGGCTGCGCTCGCTCTTTGCCAGATGCAGCCATGGACCGGACACAAGAGCAGGACCCCGCCCGTGGCCGCTTCCGCAGAGCGCTGAAGGTACCTGCAGCCATCCCCACCTGGGCTGGGCCTGCCCTCACTGCTTAGCCGAGCGCCACGCTTGCAGCACTCCAGGGAATGCGCCTCTATTCCCTGACCTCTGTTCTCCTGCAGACGCTGCGGAAGTTTGTGCCCATTCGACGCAGGAAGACCAGCGCCGCAGCAACTGAGGGCACAGGCGAGCCTGACTCCAGGCTGAGCGAGCTCCAGGCAGAGCCTGATGTCAGCCCGGATTCCACCAAGGGCTCCGAAGACTCTGACACTGCAGTCAATGATGACAGGGCAAAGACCGACATGGCAGTGGCTGAGGACGTGGCCATCACAAACACTGACAGCGGAGAGACTCAGGGCAATGCAAATACTGATGCCATGCCCACTCCCGCTGTGATTCATGCTGCCACGATGGAGTCTTTCGAGGACAGTGCTGTTTCTTCTCAGCACCAGGTAAGCAGCTTGGGGCCAGGGCTGGAGGCCTCCCAGGATTGTGTCCCCCCTCAGGCCACAGCCACTGGGCCACCTCAGTCTTTGAGGCCAGCAGAGTGTGGCGGGAAGGGAAGCACTTCTTGGAGGAAGCTGGGGAAGCTGCTCCCTTGGACAGCACTCCAAGTCTTCCCCGTTTCTCCTGCAGGTGCCGGCCACGGTGAAGAACATTCACCAGAGACTGGTGTCCCACGTCACTCTGGATGCCAGGCTGCGCGTTGACATTCTGAGGCTGGCTGAGGAGCAACCTGCTGATGTGGTGCTGACCCTCCTGCGCTGTGCCCCAACATGTGACAGGTGTGGGGCCCACCTGCCTTGAGACCTCCCAGCTCACCAGCCTTTAGGGCCCATCGCCCTGCACAGCCTGTCCAATGGGCTCTGCCAGACAGGCCGAGCGCTCCAGGCTCCTCAGGCCCCTCTGTTTCCCGAGCCTGCTGCCCTATTCCCTCCCTGCCTCTCAGGGCACCAGGGCTCTGTCACCTGGGCCTCCACAGCTGCACAGGGCAGAGTGCTGTGACTGAGACACCCCTGACACAGAGTTCTGATCCCACAGAGCTGCTGCAGTGATGTGGAGAGCCATAGGCTCCTCGGATCTGACAGCCGAGAAGGTGCTGCCAACACTTCTGGCTGTGATGGAGGATTGGCCTCTGCACAGCACGCTCACCTCCGATGGGGACAACAAGGACGTGTTTGCCCTGGCGGTGAGTTTCTGGAACTGGCCTCTGCTCGCTCCCCGCTCACCTCTCCCTCAGCTCTCCATCCTCTCCCTGCCTCAGGTGCTGGCCTAGGGCTAGGCTCAGGGGGCACCAGGCCCGCTGCTCCCCCTGCGTCCCCCTTGGCTAAGGGACATCTGAGCACTGAGCTCTGTCTCGGGCTGCTTCTTTTCTAGGCAACTCTGGTGCTGTGGGTGATTGTCCAAGAGCCTGAGAGCCACGGGGCAGTGCGCCTTTATTCAGCCCGCCTGTTTGTGGCTCTGCTCTTGGTGATTGTCATCACCACACAAGAGATGCCAGAGGAAGTTGGCAACTTCTGGAGAGCTTGCCAGGAGGAACACCGCCTTCCCAGCAACCCCAACAGGTCCCAGTGCTTCCATCTTTTCCATGTCCTTGTGGCCAGCGCCGGTGCTCCCGGTGTGACCTGGGCTTTGCTCTGCACACAGGTTTGCGGTGCGGGCCATGAAGGCTCTCTTCAGCCAGCTGTGGTGGGACAAAGAGCTGATTGCTCTGGAGAACAAGCACGGCTGGGACATGCTGCTCTGTGCTGACACCCAGCACTATGCCGTGGCTCTGCTGGCCAGGTGAGACCCCCTCCTCTCCCATGTTTCTCTCCTGTGCCCGGGGTGTCCCACACAGTCCCTGTGGTGATGGGCCAGAGGGCCTCATCACCGAGGGACAGCCGAGCAGGATCCTGGAAAAGGCTGGGAGAGGAGGGTGCCCAGAAGGGGCCGCCTCCCAAAGCGCCCACATCCCCTCCAGGGATGCTGGGGAAAGACCGGACCTCTGCCAGTCAGTCCTGGGAGAGCTTTGTCCCCCCCACCACCTCAGGGTCTTGGTGCCTTTTTCCCCCTGACAGGGAGATGCGCCGTGAGTTGGGCCTCATGTGTTCCCACATCGCCTTCTGCCTACTCCAGCTGCTCGGCAGGGAGAAGCCACGCTGGGATCTGCCCTTGCTGGCATTCCTTGTGGAGGTGAGCCAGTGCTGCCTCGCTGAGCTGCCGCCCAGCTCTCTGCCCTCTCTCTCATTGCTGCAGCTGCCTGGGCCAGTGCCCAGGCCCTGTGCTGCTGCCTGGGCCCAGCCCTGCACGGTTCTGAGCTCCTGCCGGTCAGGTCCCGTCACTGCCCTGTGCCTTTCAGGTCCTCAAGTGCCTGGACTTGAGGGAATGCGCAGACACTGTCCTGGAGGTCCTGGCAAGGCACCTGCGGTGCAAGTGCAGCCAGAGGCGTCGCCTGGCGCTCAGAGGCCTTGTCTTGCTCAGCCAGGATCCCTCGATGGTAAGAAGGGGGCAGCAGCTGAAGCTGCGCTGGGGAAAGCAGCCCCATGGGCTGGCTGGCCTGCGGGAGCTGAGGCAGCTGCTGCCAGCTCTCCTGCCTCCTGCTTCAGCTGCTTGAGTGCTTCAGGACAGGCCTTTGGCCTCTGGGCCCTGCAGCAGCAGGCTGGGGTTGCAGTGCCAGGGCGCTGTTGGCAGTGCAGCTGTCGATGGCTTCCCAGCACAGCCTTGTGTTCCACACAGGCCAGACGTATACGCCGCCTGTCTCGAAGCCTTCTGGAGCTGCTGGGTGATGCCGGCGGAGAGGTGGCCGGCATGTCCCTCTCTGTGCTCACAAATGTGCTCCGGGTCAAAGACGTCCTGATAGGCAGCAGGACCGCCCCGAAGCTAGCTGAGCTACTCCTGCCACGCTTTGGAAACGTAAGGCTCTGTGCCACGGGCACTGGCTGCTGCCCAGAAACTTTGTGCCCTGTGGATTTTTAGGCTTTGGCCCAGCTGGGCTGGAGAAGTTGGTGCTGAGGAGCTTTTCCGCTTCCCCTCCTTCAGGACAACAGCCATGTGCAGCTGCTCGCCATCCAGCTTTTCCAGAAGGTGATGGGCACAGCAGTGCATGAGGGGAAAAAGGCCCTGAAGAAATCTGTGAGCCAGAGCCTGCACCCACTCTTCTTGCACTGCCACAAGGTGAACTGGCGTGTAGCAAAGGTGAGGTTTTGTGTGATGCTGGTGCATCCCTGAGAGGGGGCCCGGCTGCCTCCTGCCCGGGCACCTCCCGAGTTGCAGCCTCCTCCTGGCCTTGGCGCAGGGACGCAGGTCCTGTGCCCTGGGCTGCGCTGCCATCTCCCATCTCTGCTCAGGCTTCTCGGGAAACTCTGCATTGTGCAGCCGGCTTCCCGAAGAGGAGCCGTCTCCAGCAGGTGCTGAAGGCAAAGAACCGGTTGGAAGTTCGCTGAGTGCCTGGTAAGGATGGCCTGGAGAAGCCCGAGCCTCAGCCTGGAGAAGCCCCCTGAGCGCGGTGCTCGGTGTGTGGGACTGGCAGCTGTGTCCCCTGCCCAGCACCGCACCCAGGGCCGCCAGCCTGCGCCCCACACGCCGCTCCCATCCCTGTGCTGCTGGTGTGGGCTCTTCTCCAGGCTCCCGCGGCCCTGGGCCAGGTGCCCTCGGAGCCCCGGCCCCGCGGGGCTGCGGGGCGGCACCGCATCTCCCCGGGCAGCACCCGGCCCTCTGCCCCCTCCAGAGCCCGGCGCCATCGGCTGCTGGCCGGGCCTCGGGGCCGTGCGGGCAGGGCAGGCCGGGGCTGGGCGCAGGGAGTGCCCGGCCGAGGGGCTGAGCCCGCGCCAAACCTTCCCTCCTGCCGCTCTCTCCAGCTGCTAGAGGACAAGAGCCGAGCTGCCGAGCACCTGCGCCGAGCCCTGCCCTACCTGGAGAGCCCAGAGAAGCCCCTGAGACAGGCGGCCGTCAGGTTCATTGGTGAGCCACGAGCCCGGGCTCCCTCCCTGCCCCGGCAGCGGCATCCGTGCCCGGCGCCGTGGAGCCGCGCCTGCCCTGGGGCGCCACTGCCGCCCTTTGGCACTCGTGCCCTTCCTTGGCCGTCAAGATGCGGCCAGGGCCTGGGCTGAGCCCTGCCGGGGCAGAAGGGCATGTGGCCGCAAGGCTGGCAGCGCCGCTGGGAGGGAGCTGTGCCGCCGGGGCCGTAACAGCTTCTGTGTTCCCAGGCATGGCTGGGGTGCTCCTGATGGGGCAGAAGGAGGAGCTCCAGGCCCTCAGGGAGGGTGAGTGAGGGCAGCGGGCTGTCAGCGGGGGCTGTCGGGGGGAGCCGCAATGCCTGCGCAGGGGGCTGCAATTCCTGCCCCGCCTGCGGAGGGTGCGCTCCCTGCGTGGACAAGGGGTGGCGTGGGCAGAGCACGGAGAGGTTTCAGGGGCGGGGGCGATTCCTGGCCAGCACCTTGCGGCCAATCCCCTTGGCCCCTCCTCTCTTGTGGCCATGGCAAGAGCTTGGCTGGGATGGCCCTTGGCAGGAGGGTCTCCTCGGATCCCCGCAGATGCGGGCTCTGACCATGGTTCTGTTCCTCTCTCTCTTCCAGCTCTTCAGGCCCTGAGAGAGGACAACAGCCCCTCTCTGATAAAACGCTTTGTCCAATTGACATTTGAGGGGCGAGCGGCAGAACTACGTCGGGGATGAGACCACCCGGAGACCAGAGGAGACCAGCTCGAGCTCCAGGCACAGCTGATGATTGGCACAGTGGAGCCTGTGCGAAGCTCGCGTGGCTTTAGCCCTCTCCCTGCCTGCCACGCTGTCCATCGCCTTTTCCCCCTCCACTAGTCCTCCCTTTTTGACCCTTTTAGCCCTCCATGTCTTCAGCCCTCAGACCATGCCCATCCCCTTTCTTCCCTCCTAGCTCTTCCCTTTGCTTTGCCTTCCACAAATAAACAGTTGGGCTTGTTCACTTTTGATCTGTACCTCTGTGGAGCTGAAGCAATGGAAATCCAGAGTCCTGGGACACACGGGCCCCTCCTGCCGCTCTCTTCTGTGCCATATTTTGTGCACAGATGCAGAGTGTTATAAATGCATATTTTGGAGTTGGCTTTTTGCAAATATTGACATGAATGCTAGACATATAGTGTAAGATATTTTCTTTAGCTCAAGGGAAAGAGAACCTGCCCCAGGAAAATGTTTTACAGAGATAAGATTTACAACAGAAGAGAAAACCCCCCCCCAGATTCTTCAAACGAGAGATGCATATCTCTCAGAACTCACAAGAACCAGACGCTCCGAATCCACAGAATCACGACTCCCTGTCGCCAAAAAGGCTTAGCAAAGGACTCTTGAAAAACAAGTTTGTTTTTGATAAGACATGCATAATTATTAAGTTGTAGTCCTCAAAAAGAGGAGGGTTTCTACCGAAAATCGCCTTTTCTCCTGACTGGCCTGGTCCAGGAAGGAGAGAGGACGTAGTCTAGACTACCTTCTTTGCCTCCCTTTTTATTGTCTCACTATTTGTCCTGTCTCTGAAAACTTTTTAAACTTTTATTTGTATTAATTTTTTGTAACCAATTTTATTCTTTATTAAATTTTCATAAATTTTTAAAAATGAGTGATTGGCATTTATCACACAGAGGAACGAGGGCAGATCAGGCTGGAAAGGTCCCTGTGCTGAAGGTCCAGTTCCACAGCACTGTGGAGTTCAAGGTCTGGCTGAGCACCCTGAAGGTCCTGGATTTTAGAGGAGCCAACTTGAGTGTGCTCTGAACTCAGCTGTGAGGGATTCCATGGCAAGCGTCCACGGAGGGCAAAGGAGCTTGGAATGCTGGAAGTTTTCAAGACTAGCTTCCTGAAAGCACAGCAGTGCTCCGTCCCTACACAGGGTCAGGAAGAGGGCAGAACCACAGACCATCCGGGCTTGGCAGGGGAGCTTTGGATGTGCCTCAGAGCAAAGGAAGCAGCAGCAGCAGCACAGGCGGCCGAGACTGGGACGCGGGGCCGTGTCGGTGCCCAGAGCGCTGTCCGGCAGTGCTGGGATCCCGGGTGCGGCTGTGGTCACCACAAGTGAGGAATTGCAGCCCCTGCCTCAGATCCAGTCAGAAAGCCAACTGTGATAAATGCCAATCACTCATTTTTAGAAATTTATGAAAATTTAATAAAGAATAAAATTGGTTACAAAAAAAGAAAATGAATACAAATAAAAGTTTAAAAAGTGTTCAGAGACAGGACAAATAGTGAGACAACAAAGGGCAAAGAAGGTAGTCTAGACTACGTCCCTTCTCCTTCCCAGACCCATGCTAGTTAGGAGAAAGGCAATCTTTGGTCGAAATCTCCTTCTTTTTGAGGACTCAAACTTCATAACTATGCATGCTTTATCTAAGACAAATTGGTTCCCCGAGAGTCCCCTGCTAAGCCCCCTGGTGACAGGAAGTCTTGCTTCTGTGTATTGGGGATGTCTGGTTTCTGTAGGTTTTGAGAGATATGCATCTTTCAACTGAAGAATCCGAGGGGGGTCTTATCTCTGTAAAACATTCTCCTGGGACAGCTTAAAGAAAATACCTCACATACATATTTTTACTAAAACTTAATGTTAAAAACTACATTTACTGTATTATTCAAATGTTAATATTGCATAACTTTTCTAACTAGCATATTACATATAGTAAATATCTGCGTAGAGCCATACACACACCCTATGCCTTTTTCACAAGATGATCATGAGATGACCATGACCATGTGGTAACTGTGACTGTGAACATGCCCATGTGTTGCAGGTTAGGTTTCTTTTCTTTTATTCCTTCTTACTTACAGAACTTTTCTCCATAGGTTGCTAGGAAACACTAACAACTGGGTACTTGAGGAAACACCAAAAGTGATCAACCTCAGGGGAGGAGGGCATCTGGTTGCACTTCTCTTATCTTAAAGCTGTGAGTAATCCCAGCTTGGAACAGGGATATCCCATGGTAGCCGTGCTGGGAGAACAACTCCATGGTTCGTCCAACAGGGATATTCTCTTTGCACTGCCAGCTACAAGCACAGACCACTCGGGCAAGTCCGGGCTTGTCCCGAGGCTCCAGGCAGCGTTGGACACGGGGTGCTGCGGCGAGCTGTGGCAGGATAAATCCTGCGTGACCCTCTCAGAAAGGCAGGACAATCAGTGAAGATAGGAGACCGGATCCCCGTGGAAGTTTCATCCAGAGGTTTATTCCAGTCCCTGCAGGACTTCTGACCAGTGTAACTTCCAGGGCAGAACAAAGACCATGCGGCTCTCCCCGGGTTTTACCCAGGAGAGGGGGAAGGGGGAAGGCAGTGAACCGACCAATCCGAGAGGGAGGGATGTGACCCAAGGGTAGAAGGGCAGCCTAAGGGTCAAATCACCTTTGGGGAGGGGTGGGCCATTTCTCTTCTGGCCAATCCCTTCAACAAACTCCTTGGGATTTTTCCAGGGGTGGCAAGGAGAACCTTTATATTAAAATCAAACCCCTTTGGATTGGCCAGGTAATTCTATCCTGGGGAGGGAGAAACCCCAAAGCGAACCCACCCTGGAAACTTTAGGGTAATGTTAAAGGCAGAACGCAACATTATCTGGAAGTTTGTCTCCAAGGGGCAGAGATACCACAAGAATTGGGCAGGTAAAAGATGGAGCTGGAGCAGCTGCTGGCTCTCTCACTCTCTCTCTCTTGGCTTTGGAGCTGCTGCTTGGGAAAGGGAATTTGCTGCTGCCACTGGAGCCCAGCTCAGTCCTGCTTTCTTCTGCTGTGGGGTGAGCCTTTGCCTGCAAGAGCAGCCACTGATCTGGGACTTATTAACAGCCACCTCACTAAAAGAGGGACCTATCCCCTTCTGCTCGAGTGCCTGGGATCTTGAGCTCAACCCTCTCTGCCCTGCTGGGAGCTGGGCTGCTGCTGTCCCACCCCTGCTGCTTCTTCAGCACTGCTCCAAGCTTTTGCTGCACCATAGCCCCGCACCCCCGCCTGCTGGGACATCTTGCTGGCCCAGCTTGCTGCTTCCGAGAGTCCTGCTGGCGCACTGGGATCGGCAGCCCCAGGGCTCTGTGAAGCAAAGCCTCTCCTCCATCCCTGCCCGGCCCGGACAAAGCCGCCATCACCGCGTGCTCCCTGAGCCCGCGCCACAGCGCCCCCTGCAGCCGCAGGGGGGTCATCGCACCTGCCCTGCCCACCAGGAGCCACCAGCGCCCCTGCCGGCTGTGCCTGGAACTGCACCCCAGGGGAAAGTGCCGCGCTCAGGGAAGCTGTTCCTGGGTTCCTGGTTCTGTTTGTTATCAATGCTGTGGTTGGTGTTGTTTGTTTGCCTGGTTATACACACCAGTAAAGAACTGTGATTCCTGTCCCCATACCTGTGCCTGACAGCCACTGAATTTTCCAAATTATAATAATTCACAGGAAGGGGGTTTGAATTCTCCGTTCCAAGGGAGTCTCCTCCTTCCTGAGCAGACACCTGTAATTCAAACCTAGACACCATGAGATGATCATGACCATGTCATGACCATGACTGTGACCCTGCCCATGAGATGATCATGACCATGAGAGGGCTGTGACCATCAGATGACCATGACACAGCTATGAGGTGATTGAGATCATGAGCTGACCATGAGATGAACATGACACAACCATGGCCATGAAGTCATCATGGCCATGAGAACACTGACCATCAGATGACCATGACACAACCATGGCCATGTGTCGCTGTGGGACACGAAATGAGGACACGGACTCTGGTTTTCAGAAGGCTGTGTGAGACTCGAAGTCGAAGTCTTTATTTTTCAAACCTGCCTTATATACTTTTGTACAATGAGCCCACCTAAGAGGTGGGATCCTTTGACCCATTGGTCACCCCAAAGGGCCATCAAACGAAATCCCTCCTTTGGGAAAGAATGCAGGAAAACAAGATAGTTTATAATAACATGCTCTTGTTTACAACAGGTGTCTGTGGGAAAAGAATTTCCCGAAACCAAAACATGGCAGGCACAAGCTGTGGCTACATTTCACCCTTTTAGTTTTTAAAAAAAAGAAAAAGAAAAAAGAAAAATGCAATTCTCAATGCTACTTGTGGAGGGGCCATCCGAGTGATCACTCGCATCATCTGCACCTGAGTCATCACTTGGAGATTCCTCCTCTTGATGACTTTCACGCCGGTCACGGTCCCCAGGGTGGAGTCCGTGACAAGACCAAAAGGAACCTGGGAAAGTTGCTGACATGCCATGACAGCAGCTCTCAATTCAACCAATTTGGCCGAGGCAGCTCATGACCCCTCAGCTCCTGCCACTCAGATCCATCCCGACAAGTGACAATGGCTTTCCCTGTTTTTCCCAAACCGTTAGACGGTGGGTCCTTGCACTGGTTCTGGACCATTTTATGGTCACAGAGAAAGTTCAGCCAATTTCGCCACTTTTAGTAGCTCATGGCTGGGCATGATCTGCCCAAAAAAGGTTTGCTAGAGCACTCTGCAGGGATTCAGAGTTTGTGGGGCTCCAGTCAAAATTCTCCCGTTTTACGGGATTCACTATTAAATAGTGAAATTGCCGTCGTATGCGGCGGATGGGGCAAAAAAGACCCATTCCAAAAATGTGCAAGGAATCAGACCATTTGTCACTCCATTGGCAGATGAAGCCTGTGGGATGAAAATCTGGAATCACAGCATTGACTTTCCTGGAGGTCGTGTAACAACCTCCATGTCCCAGATTTCTTCTTGATGCAGAAGACCGGAGTGTTCCATGGACTCGTGGAGAACTCCAGATGGCCTTGGTCCAGTTGCTCCTGGACCAACTGTCGAAGGGCAACTAATTTTTCGTTCAGAAGGGGCCACTGACATTCCCAAACGGGTTTATCTGTCAGCCACCGTAAAGGAGGCGTGAGACATGGTGTGCCCTTCGACACAGTGGCCCCCTTCAAAAATCCGTCCCAATCCGCATCCCCCAAGCCGCCAGGACGTCCCGCCCCCAGAGGTTAGTAGTAGTTTCAGTGACGTATGGTCGAACCATAGCCGACTGTCCCTCTGAGTTCGTGATCATCACAGGTCGCTGGCTTACAAAGCATTGCTTCGTTCCACCCAGTCCTGCAACGGACGACTGAACAGGATCCAGAGGCCACTGCGGAGGCCACACAGCAGAAGAAAGGATGCAAACGTCGGCTCCCGTATCTATCAAGCCTCGGAGGTGGATCTCTGACGGGGTGGCATCAGGGAGGTGGAGGGTGCACCACATCTTGGGACGGCCCTCACTCAAGACTGCTGTCCAGTGAATTTCAGGCGGCCCGGTAGATCCTAAGCAGCCGTCTCCTCGCCACCGGTTCTCAGTCCTGGAGACAGAGGACTTAAAAGGCACAAGTTGGGCAATTCGAGTTCCCTCAGGGATAGTGACAGGGGGGGTGGGTGTGGAGACCATCGCATAAATTTGTCCCGTATAATCTGCATCGATAAGGCCTAGATGCACATTGATACCCTGCAGGGTAGCACTTGACCTCCCCATGAGGAAGGCACTCTTGCCTTCACCCAGGGGTCCAAAGGCATCCAGGGAGACTTTATGCGGCTTGCAAGAGTCTATGACGACTGTTGCTGCTGTGCAGACGTCAACACCGGCTGAACCACAGGTGTTGGCTGCAAGCTTGCCCAGTAAACCTGCGTCGGCGTCGGGACCTGGGGAATGCTCGGGGCCAACACCGGCTGAACTGCAGGTGATGGCTGCAAGCTTGCCAAGCAAACCTGCGTCGGCATTGGGGCCCGGGGAAAGCTTGGGGTCTGTGCGCGTTTCCCCTTGGCGCTCCGCTTCCCGTTTCCCGAACTTGGCAAAGGCTGACCATTGGCAGCAACTGTTGCCTTACAAACGTCTGCGGTGTGATTTGGTCTCTGACACCGAGCACAGAGAAACAAGGGAGCTTTTGCTTTCTGCTTCTGCTTTCCTTGTTTTTTTCCAGTCTGTGCTTGTCCCTGTTTTTGTTGCCCGCTATTTTGGGGTTTCTGAGATGGCTGCAAGGCAGTAGCAAAGGCAGCCATCTTGCAGTCTGTGGTGCCTACATTGGCACACGCCTGGACCATGTCCAGTAGAGACGGATCTCCGGGGAGGGCCTCGATGAGCTTTCGGCAGTCAGCATTTGCATTGGTTCTAGCAAGCTGTCTGACCAACGTTAGCCTGCTCTCCTCATCATCCACTTGTTTCTCAACCGCTGCCGAGAGCCTTTCAACAAAGTCCAAAAAGGACTCCTTTGCCCCCTGGACTATGGTCACAAATCTCTGTTTCGGGGAGGCCACTTCAATGGTTCTCACCAATGCTGCCATGCCTGTCTTCTGGCACTGGTCCAGCACAAGTTGGTGAAAATTGGCCTGAACTTCAGGGTCAGCATATTGGCGAAGACCCATGAAGACATCAACCCCAGCTACTCGCCTGGGGTCCCCTGCAGGCAATTGGCTATTTTGCGCCATCGCTTTCATAGCCAACTTGTTCCAGTTCTGCTCAAAAACCTCAAGCTGAACTGGTCTGAACAATGCCTGAGCAATATGTCTGATATCATATGGTACCAAGACATCCGCATTGATTAGGCGAATGATCTGCATAACTTCAGGAGAGCCCAGGCCATGTTTGTCAACCTTTTGCTGTAGGTCCACCACAGCCCTCCATGATAAAACATGGTGGGTGGCAGGCTGACCTGTAGCAGGGTTTGCCCTAAGTACAGGGAAGGCCTGAACGTCACCTTGCGGGGTGGCAGGATCTGCATGTGTCTGCCCTGAGGATAAATCTGGAGCAGACAGAGATTCCTGTCCCAGGTCCTCGGCACCTGATATCGCAGCCCTGTGAGTGCCAGCAGGGCCAGAAAGACCCTCTGCAGTCCCCATGAAGCGCTCTGCAATTTCCCAATGCCCTATTTCCAAAACCTTGGATTTCACCTCGTCCCAAAAACGCCTCGGGTCCCTGGGACGCACGGTGACCTGGCATGGCGGGAGCGTCCAGTAATTGGTTGAAGAAAGGACACCAGCTCGGGGTCCTTTGCGTTGAGCAATCACGGGGGACGTGGCAGTTGTTTTGCCTCCTGCCCCAAATGTGAAGACTGGGGGTGGCAGAGCATTCCCCGAGTCACTAGAAGTCGGGGGGTGGGGGGGGGTCGCAGCGGCACCAGCGGCTGGAGAAGCCGCTGAAGCCTGCGATCCCGGAGACAGAGGCGGTTCGCTCAGTGCAGGAGGAGTGGCCGACGCCCAGAGGGACTCGGTCCCTCCCACACGCCGCACTGGAGGAGGGGTCGGCAAGGGCAGGTGTGGAAGAGCCGGTGCTGATCCGGCTTTCCGCCCGTCCGGGGCCGTGGGGATGGAGGCAGACGGAACCGCGGCTCGCCCCGTCCCCACAGTGAAGCCAGGTCGCGCAAACACGGAAGGTTCATCGGCGAACCGAGCTGCTGCCTCACTGCCGGCCCGTGCCGGGAGAGGGGGTGGAGGGTCAGCGCGCCGCCGTGCCGCCGGTGATGAGGGGGTGGGCTGTTCCCCCCCGGGCCGCGGCGGCGGCTGGCGCCTCCCCGCTGCGCGTGCGGGGGGGCTCCTCCACCGGCCGCTTCACCGCGGCAGGCACCACGGGGCCGGAAGGGGATACGGCCCCGCCCCCGTCGCGCGCGCGGCGGCACCGCGGCGGTGACTCATCATCTCCTCCCTCGGAGGGACTGATTTCCACATCGTCCGCCCCAAGAGGAAAGCGCGTACGTCTTTCGCAATGTGGGCACTTTGTCATGACTGTCCCCTTTAAAGTGATGCCCACTGTCCGCGCTGTTGGCTGCGCCCGTTCGGTTTCCACGACGTAAATCTGGGGAATGGGCGGCGACCGCGGAGCCGGGCGGGGCGGGGCCACGACCGTCAGAGGCGGCGACCGCAGGGCGGGACGGGGCGGAGCCACGACCGCCAGAGGCGGTGACCGCAGGGCGGGACGCGGCGGAGCCATGACCGCCGGAGGCGGTTACCGCGGGGCGGGGTGGGGTGGAGCCACGACCGCCGGAGGCGGTGACCGCGGGGCGGGGCGGGGTGGAGTTTCCACTGCCGAGCGCGGCGAGCGCGGAGCCGGGCGGGGCGGAGCCACGACTGCCGGAGGCGGTGACCGCGGGGCGGGGCGGGGTTTCCACCGCCGAGCGCGGCGGGGACGACCGCGGAGCAGGGCGGGGCAGAGCCACGACCGAGCGGGGCGAGCGCGGAGCAGGGCGGGGCGGGGCCACGAACGCCGATGGGGGCGACCGCGGAGCAGGGCAGGGCGGGGCTTCCGAATTCCCAGCTCCCCCCCCTTCCCGCCGTTCGGCTGCGCGAGAAGGGCTCGCGGAGATCGGTGTGGATCGCACCCGGGGGGCGGGGCGAGGGGTCGTCCCGGACTCCCCGGTCCATCCCCGCTCCTGTTTTCCTCCCCCACCCGCGCGCGGGGGGCTCCAAACCTCTCCGGGGAAATCGCATTCCCGGGGGGAGGCGACAAGCGAACCCGACACGTTCTGGATGGGTGGGGGGCTTTCCGATCCACTGCTGGCTGAACCTTCCGCCACAGCTCCTCCGCTTCTTGCATCCACGAGGTCTCCGTCTTCCGACTCCGCGTCGGACATCAGCTCGCTCGGAAGTCCGTCGTCTTCCTCAGACGCTGCAGGACTTAGACCTGAACTGGAGAGTGAACTCTCACACGGACTTTTAAGTACATTAAAAATTTGTCTCCAAGTTATTATTAACCTGGAGATCTCTGCTTGTCCAGAGGACATAGCTTCATGCAGACTGCGTCCCAGAACACGCCACCATGTCTTTGATAGCGCTTCATAGGCATTCGCAGAAATACCATTTCTCTTTCCCCAAATGTAAAGGGCCTGGAATTGATCTCTGGGAATATAAACCCCGTTTCTATCCAACAGGTCTTCCCAGAGTTCCAGCACCAGACAGTCTTCAGGGTCTAGTGCAGGAACTTTCATTTTGCCAAAAAGTTTGTCTCCTTATCGGAGAGAAACAAACTGGCAAGCAGGGCGGGAATCGGTATTTTACCTAAAAATTCGCTTTTAGGATACCTCGTTTCCCGCGGCTGCAATCACGTTGGGGTCACCAGATGTCGCTGTGGGACACGAAATGATGACACGGACTCTGGTTTTCAGAAGGCTGTGTGAGACTCGAAGTCGAAGTCTTTATTTTTCAAACCTGCCTTATATACTTTTGTACAATGAGCCCACCTAAGAGGTGGGATCCTTTGACCCATTGGTCACCCCAAAGGGCCATCAAACGAAATCCCTCCTTTGGGAAAGAATGCAGGAAAACAAGATAGTTTATAATAACATGCTCTTGTTTACAACAGGTGTCTGTGGGAAAAGAATTTCCCGAAACCAAAACATGGCAGGCACAAGCTGTGGCTACAGCCATGAGATTCTGCCCATGAGAGGACCGTGACTGTGACCATGAGGTGATTGTGATCAGGAGATGACCATGAACATGAGATGCTGGTGCTCAGGAAATGACCATGACACAACTACGACTGTGACCATGACGTGACTGTGGCCATGAGTTGACCACAAGATGAACATGACCATTTAATGACCACAAGCATTTCATGACCATGACCATGAGGTGATCAAGGTCAAGAAGTGACCGTGAGGTGACCATGAGGTGACCGTGACTTAACCATGCCCATGGGGTCATAAAGACCATGAGATGAGCAAGAGATGTGTAGTGGTTTAGGGCGAATTTGGGAGGAAACCTCCTAAGGGGCCCTCCCTCCCCTCCCCCAATCAGTTTGGGGGAGACCTCCTCAGAGAGAAGTGGAAAGAAAAACCTGTTTATTAAACTGGCAAAGCACTCCCCAGCACAATAAACTGAACAATACCAGATGAGAAGAACTTTGTGCCGCTCTGGAGAGATGACAAATTAGGAAAGAAGTCCCTCCTGTAGGTGGTTGCTCTGTTCTCTGTGGTTGCTCTGTTCCTCTGGTGTTGGGAAAAGTTGCTGTGCAGGGCAGATCTTGGTGGGTCCCAGGTGCAAGCTCCCCCTGGCACCCCCTAGGTCCTCATCCAGGGACGTTTGAACAGTTCCAAAAAAAAGGCGAAAAAAAGGGAAAATAAAGAAAAAAAGAGGAAAAAAGAAAAAAGGGGAAAAAGAAAACCAAAGCTTCTACGCCTCAGCCAGATCCACTAACTAACTAAAAAGAAGAGAAAAAGAGAGAGGGAAAAAAACCCCTCTCGATCTCACGTCTGTGTGTTGTTGACTCTCACTCTCACGGCCAGCCTGGAGGAGGAAGGTTTCTGAAAACAAACTTCAAAACAAAGCTTCTCCCCCACTTTTTACTCTCAGATCCAATATTAAAGGTACAGAGTGTAATATGCAGCATAAACCCAACAGATAATTGGGGATACAAACATTGTAACATCACCCTAGGACACTCTTGGGCAATAGGAAATCAAAATTTTGGAATCTCTGAAGTTGGAAAAGATCTCCAAGACCATCCAGTACTCCTTGAGGCCCCAGAAGATAGGACTGAACACAAAAGATTTTCTGGGGTTGAAAGTCAACAAATCCACTCTCCCCAAGGAATTCCCAATGTCCGTCTTTGTCCCGATGGATGTTCCTGCCCCTGTGTTCATCCAGGTGCCCACAGGGAGCCAGGAAGATGTAGAGCCCCCCCAGCCAGGTGTCTTCCCAACAGGGATCACCAGGACCATGGATCACCAGGGCTCTGCCCAACGGGGGTCACTGGGGATCATCCAATGCCGATCCTCCCACGGGGGATGGAGCTGGAGCAGCGCACGAAGCTCTTCCCGCTCTCAGGGCACTCCCAGGGCTTCCCTTAGTGGTGCCTCCGTTGGTGTCTGGTCAAGTGAGATCTGTGTGAGAAGCTCTTCCCACACTCAGGACACTCATAGGGCCTCTCCCCGGTGTGGATGCGCCGGTGGACAGTGAGGGTGGAATTGTGCTTGAAGCCCTTCCTGCAGTCGGGGCAGCGGAAGGGCCTCTCATCCGTGTGAATCCGCTGATGTCTGAGGAGAGTGGAGCTGGTTTGAAACCTCTTCCCACACTCGGGACACTCATAGGGCCTCTCCCCAGTGTGGATGCGCTGGTGGTATTTCAGGTGGGAGCTGCATCCAAAGCTCTTCCCACATTCCAAGCAGGTGTAGAGCCCTTCCCCAGTGTGGATCACCTGATGCTGGATGAGCTTGGAACTGTCTCTGAAGCTCTTCCCACATTCCCCACACTTGTGGGGCCGTTTCCCAGAGTGGATCACCTGGTTCCGGAAAAGGTGGGAACTGTTGCTGAAGCACTTCCCACATTCCCCACACTCATAGGGCTTTTCCCCAGTGTGGATCCTCTCGTGCCTGATCAGGTGGTCCTTCCGGCTGAAGCTCATCCCACACTCCCCACACTCACAGGGCCGTTCCCCAGTGTGGATCCTCTGGTGCTGGAGCAGGTGGGAGCTCCGACTGAAACACTTCCCACATTCCAAGCACTTGTGGGGCTTCTCCCCTCCATCAGGCTTCTCCTCCAGCTCTGAGCTCCGGCTGGATCTCCGGCCGCCCTCTTGGCACAGGGGGGGTCTTTCCTCCTCGCAGCTCCCTGGGCTGGGTTTGCAGCCCCTCCTCCTGTGGGAGCTCCGGGGCTTTTCCTCCTTCTCCATCCAGACACTCCTTGGGAATGAAAAATCCTGGTTTGGGAAAAAAAAAGAGGAGAGTGCCTTAGGCTGGGGGTTCATCCTTGCCCAAGTTCCTCTTAGGAAATCACTGGGCACCTTGTGTCTGTAAGAACCTCCAAAACACCAAGATTCAGCCCAAAAGTCCTCCAAACTTCAAGACACAGATCAAAAACTCACCAAATATCCAGACTCAAACAAAACCTCTTCTAAAACATAAGGATGTCCTGCAAACGGGGGACCCCCAGGGAAGGAAGAAGAGGAAAGTGTCTTTACAAACAGATGCTGGGAATCTGCTTGGAGATAGGGCCAGGCACTTGGACATAAGGAAGGGACAGAAGAAGCCCTCAGCTCCAGAAAATGTTATTAACTGATCACACAGACTGCTGCTGAGCCAAGGTCCTGCTCGATTCAGGAACTTCGAGAAGAAGAACAAAGACTGAACAGAGCTGTGAATATCCCTACCTAGACAGAAGTGAGGTGCATATTAAAGGGGGTATGTGGTAGGTGCATTGGGAAGTCTGTACCTGTCAAGTACTTCAGCCAGTGGGGAAAGGGGGAGGGAGATGATGCCAGGAAAATTAGGATGAAAAGAAGGCTGCGTCCTCCAACAACTGGAGAGACCCCATGGGAAATGTCCCATGCCCTCTCCCTCTTTTTATGAATGAAATGACTTGTACAGGACTCCTCTGCCTTCTGGACACAAACCTCTGGTGATGTGAAGTTTTCCACACACCTTGGGGCTGGTCTGGAATTCCTTCCACCGCCCAGGGCGTTGGGCAGTGAGTGGAGCTGAAGGTGCCTCACCCAGTTTGGGTGATCAGCTCCCTTGGGTGGCGGCGGCACCGGGGATAGACTGGGGACCCGAGAGTGTCCAGGAGACAGACGAGTGACAGATCAGGGGGGGCTGTGAAGAGTCGGCAGGGAGAGAGCACTGAAAATCTCATCAGGGAGGACACTGGGATCTTCAGGGAGTAAATGTGGCAGGGCAACCATGCAGGGTGGAAAAGGGAAAGCCAGGAAGGGGTCCCAGCAAAAGGGAGGATGATCCCAAAATATCTCTGAAGGGTCCCTTGGGAGAATGTTGAGGCAGTTTGCACATTCTCCCAGAGGGAATTAAGGACATGGACACCCAGGGGGGCAATTAGGGAAGTCAAGAAGGGATTTACACAACATGGGATGGATGGTGTTGGTGTGCTGGGAAGGGAAAGGGTGAAGGGGAGTGTGCAGGAATATGGTTAAGGCAAGAAGCAGCAGCAGGAATTGCTGTGATAAGAAAATGGATGATGGAAAAGAGGAGGAAGATGGGAAATGGGGATTCCACGTGCAAGGGTCGAGATTATCCTGGAATGACTTTGTTTGGGGCGCTGCAGAAATGAATGGGTTTGCAGAAAGCTCAGCAGCTGTCAGAGGATGAGCACCTACAGGCACTCAGGGGGGCTGCAGCAGGGACAGAAGAAGCCCCTAGAGCACTTGGTCACAAAGGCACAGCAGGGGAAGGCAAGAAGGGAGGAGGAAAAGGCCAAGAGGAAGGCAAAGGCCATGGCAGAGTTTCTACAGCCCCTGAGGGATCAACCCCAGGGCCCATGGGGGCCCCAGCACCCAGGGCACCGGCTCGGCCACAAGGACCTGGCAGAGGCATTGCCCTCCTGGGCAGGGGAGAGCCGACCCAAACAGCCCCTGGGAAGGAATCAGGCTTCCATCTGCAGGGCACAAGGACACTGCAAGCAATAATTACGTTACAAGCTGTCCTCCAAATAAGAACCAAGCAGACAGATCCAGCTCCTGAGTCTGGCCCACCAATCCACTCCAACCAAGAACACAACATTTCACCATGGGATGGGATCAGATTATCCATGAGCAGAAGGAGGAGCACAGTGTGGAAAATTAAATGACTCAGGATGCTGTTTGCAAAGAGATGACAACGAAAAAGTGGTGAAACAGAGAACAAAGGAAATAAGAAAGCAGCTCATGTTCTGTCCCAAACGTGGAAAGGATGGGAATGGGACACGGATTTGGGGTTCCCTGGCACACCATGGGTTAAACGAATGCTCTTCCTCCTCTTCTGTGCTACAGCAACTCTCATCTTTGGGCCATGCAGGACACCTTGCTGAGTGCAGCTCATTCAGCAGCTGAGCAAGGGGATGCAGGTGGCAGCCAGGCCTCCTGAGCCACAAACGGCTACAAAAGGACAGGGAATGAGGTCACTGAGAATAATCCCAAAACCAAAGACGACCCAGGAAGAAAAAACAGAGTAAATGAGTAAATCTGCTTGGAGATAGGGCCGGGGACTTGGAGAGAAGGAAGGAACGGGACAAACCATCAGTTTCAGAAAATGTTACTCATTGACACGGACTGCTGCTCAGCCAAGATCCTGCTGAATTCCTGAACATAGAGAAGAAGATAAAAGCCTGAACAGAGCTATGAATATCGGATGTTATACAAAAGGGGGGTGCACATTAACGAGGACATGCAGCAGGCGGATCGGGAAGTCTGAACTTTCCAAGGAACTTTGCCACTGGGCAAAGGGAGAGGGAGATGCAGAAAGGAAAATCAGGATAAAAAGGAGGCCGCGTACTACAACAATTGGAGAGACCGCATGGCAAATGCCGCATGGCCTCTCCCTTTCTTCATCAAGAAAGTCACTTTGACAGGACTCCTCGGTCTCCTTCGGCCACAGAAACCTCTGGCCATGCGAATTTTCCCGTACAGGCCCGGGGACAGCGCAGCCACCTCCATCCTACCCACAGGAACCGGGACGAGCCAGCGCTGCTCCGGCACCGGCTCCTGCCCAGGCACCCGCGGGAAGGAGACCGCGGGCAGCCGCTCCCGCGGCGCCCTCAGGGCACGGGGAACACGGCGCGGACACGGCACAACCCAGCCACAGCCAGAGCCCCCTGCCGCCCCCTCCACCCGCAGCCAGCCCCGAGCCCCGGCACAACCCAGCGCGGCTCCCACCTGCGCCAGGGCCGCCTCCGAGCTCCGCCGCCGCCTCCCCGGGCTCCAGCCGCTGCCGCCGCTGCCTGGCCAGCACAGACGCTCCCAAAATGGCACCAGGGTCGCCAGGGGGCCAGGACGTGGGCTTTTCCCCGCTCTGCTCTGCCCAACCAGCGCGCATCGAGAGCCAGGAGTGACGGCAGAACCAGCCAATCACGGCGAGTGGCGGGCTCTGCAGACGGCACAGCCTCTCAGGCCCCGCCCCCTCAGGCCCCGCCCCCTCAGGCCCCGCCCCCTCAGGCCCCGCCCCCTCAGGCCCCGCCCCCGGGCTGTCTGAGGGCAAAGCCGCAGATCAGGAACCGCCCTGGGACGCGCCCGGGCCCCAGCCGGGATTGAGCTCAAAACACAAAGTTCTCCGTACCTCCCGGACCGCCTTGCCCAGCCCTGCGTGCTGGGTGCCTCCGACTTAGCGGGAAGCCCTGAAGCCTCACTTCTCCTACGCCCTAACTAGGAGCATCAGTTCCTCACTTTAATTTTCCCGAAAAAGAGAAAACTGCCCCAAACCCCTGTCGATGAGTGGAAGAGGAGAGAGATTTCTGGCAGAAAACTCCAAAAATTCAGAGCACGGTCATGAGAAGTAAATCAGACCCTTCAAATCAGCCTCCCCTCACGCCTCCCTCCTTCCAGCTCCACCTCCTACCCCGGCAGAGCAGGGAGACAGGGAATGGGGCCATGGTCAGTTCGTGCCCCGGGGCTTTTCCGGCTGCTCAGGGACAGGAGCTGTTCCCCTGCTGCACCCTGGGCTCCCTCCCACAGCAGAGTTCTCCAGGAACTCCTTCAAGCTCAGCCCATCCCGTGGGGAACAGCCCCCTCAAGCTGCTGCAGCGTGGGTCACCCTGCCACAGGCTCAGCCCTTCAAGGACAGGCTGCTCCAGCGGGGGCCCCTCTGCCCGCAGGTGTCCCCCGGGGTCACAGCCTCCTGTCAGGCATTGCCCTGCTCTGCCATGGGCTCCTCCAGGGGCTCTGGGGGGATCTCTGCATCCCCGTGGATCTCAGCATGCGGCACCTCAGTCTTTGGAGGCACCACGGATTGGCTCTGCTGGACACGGAGGAAGTTTCTGGCAGCTTCTCTCAAAAGCCAGCCCTGAAAAACCCCTGCTACCAAAACCAGACCCTGCAATCCCAATACAGCTCCAAAAATGGGGTCCCAGATAGACAGGAACTCAGGTTAATCCAAAATTGGGATGGAGATTTCCAGGGGGTCTGGGATGCACAAAAAATGAGGCCCCAGCTGAGGGTGTTCTCTGCTTGGCTGAGCGCTGCCTGAGGGCTGGGGCTGCCCCACGGGGGGACACCCTCCTCCAGCAGGGATGTCCCGCACACGGGGGATGCCCATAAGACCCTCAAAAACCCCGGGGCTGGGCTGGCCCTGCCTGGATGCCAGGAGCCACCAAAACCACTCTGTCCCTGCCCTCTGCAACTGCACAGGGACAGGAAATAGAGGGAAAGGCCCAGGAGTCCAGAGAAGGACCAGGAGCAATCCTGCCCTGAGCACCGGCAAAGGCAAAACAGATCCAGCCTGGGAACAGGGAGGGAATTTATTACCAACCAAATCACAGCAGGACAAGAAGGGAAAGAAATCTCTCCAACACCTTCCCCACAGCCAACAGAGATCACCAGGAACAGGGGTCACCAGGGCTCTGCCCAACGGGGGTCACTGGGGATCATCCAACGCCGATCCTCCCACGGGGGATGGAGCTGCAGCAGGGCACAAAGGAAGCTCTTCCTGCACTCGGGGCACTCCAAGGGCTTCCCTTAATGGTACCTCCATTGGTGTTTGGTCAAGTGAGAGGTTTGGGTGAAGCTCATCCCACACTCGGGACATTTGTAGGGTCTCTCCCCAGTGTGGATGTGCTCATGGGTGACGAGCTTGGAATTCCACCTGAAGTTCTTCCCACACTCCCCACACTCATAGTGCCATTCCCCAGCATGGATGTTCTGGTGTTCCTGAGGTGGGAGCTATAGATGAAGCTCTTCCCACATTCCAAGCATTCTGGGGCTTTTCTTCCTCCTCCATCCAGCTGTGGCTTGGGAATGACCAATTCTTGTTTGGGAGAAAAAACAATGGGGGACCTCCTTGGGCTGGGCACTCCTCCTGCCCAAATCCATCTCTAGAAGACAGCAGGTGTTTTGCGTCCATGAAAGCCTCCAAAATATCAAGATTCAGTCCAAAAAAGCCCTCCCCGGTGTTGCCCATCTCTGATCTCTGCAGTTTGGTGTTCCAGAGGTTTCCCTTCCCTAGGATGAGGGGGGTCCCATGGCTCCAGGCATTCCCCTCTCTGAGGTCGTGCTTACGGATGGTCCGGGGGCTTTTGGTGGGGGCCCATGGGGTCCCTTCTCCCCAGATCCCAGGGATCCCAGGGGTCTCTCCTCTACAGGCTCATCCCCTTCTAGCCTGCCAGGGGTCCGCCAGCTCTGGGATCACCCCTCTCTGCTCTCCCCACCTTGGGGGTCAAAGGGTTTTCCCTCCTCTGCTCTTTCAGGGGTCCCCAGGACCAATGTCCTCCCTCTGCAGACACCGAGCGATGGCCATGTGGACCCCCAAAGATCCCCCCCAAGGGACCCAGCTTTCGGCTCCTGCAAGATCCAAACCTACATGGCACAGATGGGTACCTCCCTGGGGTACCTCCCAGGGATGCCAGACGATATTTGGGGCTCAAACCTGCAATATGCCAGCTCCAAACACATCCTAATAAAAAGACTCTCTCAGGGAATCCCCGGTAGATTTGGGATGAGCTCCCCCTCCTTGCTCACCTGCAGGATGCGATGGGGGCAATGGTCCTGTGGCCGGGGATGCTGTGGACACGGGGCACTGGAACCTCCTATTTCTCCTTCTTTTCCTGCTCCTGCTCCTCGTTTTTCTGCTCCTCCTTGTCCTCTCTCCCTCCTCCCCCGCCCCCTCCTGCTCCTCCTCCTTCCTAATCCCCCCTCCTCCCCTGTTCCTGCCTTCTATATTTAGAGTGGAGAACTTTGCTTGTTTTTAGAACTAGAACAAAGATGCCAGATGGAACGAGCCTTGCTGGTTTTAGTCAGAAGCATCAGTGACTAAAGGTCATGTTTCCTTTGGTTTTGTCCCATTCTTGTTCCTCCTCAGTGTTCAGGCTGGGCTGTGGGATGTCCTTGTTTGCTGCATTTTCGGAGTTCCTCTTAGATCCTTTGGGCAATAGGCTGTGCCCTGGGAGGATTCTTTGTGCTCCTTGGTGACACAGGAGAACCTTCTAGGTGGTTTTTGCATGAGCTGCTGCTGTGCTGTCACAGGAACACTGACACGTTCCCGTGGTGTTCCTGTTGCTGTGGGACACAGAGGCCTCAGTCCAGAGTGGCTCTGGGCGCCTGCTTGTTGCTGAAGGATCCTCCTGCCCAAGGCATTCTCAGCAGCCAGCCCAGCCCCTGAGGGGTGTCCTTCTGTGCTTGCAGGGCTGCAGTCTGCAGACGTGTGCAGTGCAGCCAAAATGATCCAGCAAGTGGTGGCTGCAGTTTGCACTCTGTACTCTGTGGCTTATTCGGGGTATTTTTTAACCCACTTGGCACGTAAGTCGAAGTTTTCCCTTGGTGCAGCATCTGTGGCTTTGGGCTTGCTGTGTGCTTTCTGTTCTTCCACTGGAACTGAGTTGACTTTGAAACCAAATTGCCATGAAGACACCACTCCTGCCAGCAGCTGCAGCTGAACAAAGGGGTGTCTGCAGCCAATAGGGCGTGCACAGCATTTGCAGTGAGGCCTGGGGGTGGTTCTGTTCCCTCGAGGGGAGAGTCTGTGGCAGTGGAACCTGGAACTCCTTCTGTTTGTTGGTCCAGCCAAGAACTGACACAGCCCAGTATTTTGTGCTGTTCTCTTGCTTGCTGTGTGAAGGGACTGTGGCTCCTGGAGGGATGCTGTGAAAGCAAAATGCTCTCTTGGGGTTGCCTTGCACTGTGGCATTTCCCACCACAGGCAGTTTTTTCCATAACAGCATCTGGTTCATGTTCCATTTCCCATTGCAGGGCACCTCACACGTGGATCCCGAGCAGCTCCTCCTTCGGTGAGTGAGAAAGGAACCTTTGGTGTTTGGAATTGTGCAAGTTGTGGGCTCAGCATGTGGCAGCCAAGTGGCAGCCTGGGAGGCTGAAGGAAAGTTCCTGTCGCTGTCTGCAGCAGCAGCAAAGGGATCCCTGTCAGTTTTCTCCTTTTCTGTTGAAGAGCTTTAAAAGAGCTGCAGGTCTGGTTTTGCAGGCAGAAGATTGCTTGCTGGCTTTAGGCATGGTGGAATATCAAATTCCCAACACGAAGTGGCAATGTCAACTTTAGCCCATTGTTAGTTTGAACAACTCAGAACCATCTTTCTGCCTGGTGCAGCTGGATGTGTAGCTGAGGATAAATAAGATGATAACTGAGGTAGAACTTCCTATCCCTCACACTACCGTCTGTCCACAGGGCACAAAAGCAGCATCAGCACCTCCTCTGACTCCCTCTGCTTCCAAAGAGGAAGCCAAAGAGGAGGAAGACAGCAGTGAACTTCCCGCTGTCCTGGGGGATGATGGTGAACTTCCCCCTCTGCCAGGAGATGATGGTGAACTTCCTGCTGTTCTGGGAGAGGAGGGCAAACATCCTGTGGTTTGGGAATACAGCGGCGAGGCTCCCGCGGTGTGGGACAAGGACAGTGGACATCTCCCACTGTGGGACAAGGACAGGGGACATCTCCCACTGTGGGACGAGGATGGTGGATGTCGCTCGGCGTGGGACGAGAATGGCCAAGCTCCTGTGGCATGGGACGAGGATGACGGACATCTCCCAGTGTGGGATGAGGACAGAGGACATCCTGTGGCTTGGGAAGAGGAGGGTGAACATCTCCCAGCATGGGAAGCGGACAGCGAACGTCCCGTGACTTGGAAAGATGATGGCAAACCTGCAGGGTTTTGGGAAAAGGATGGAGAACCTGCAGTGTTTTGGGAAGAGGATGGAGAACCTCCCTCTGCTTGGGAAGAGGACACTGAATCTCCCTCCCCTGTGGGATCCTGGCCTGAAGATTCTGACAGCAGCATGGCCCTGGAGCCAGAGAGGAGCGGGGAGTGGTGCCAGATGCAGCTGAGTACGTCTGCTCTGTTCCTGTGTGCCAGAGCAAGGTGCTGTGTGTGTGTCTCAGCATCAGCTGCACCCAGTGCTGCTCTGCAGCTGAATGTCACAGAGTCATTTATTGTCCCTCCCCAGCTGAGACCAAGGGGCCCCAGGGAGTGGGGCTGCATTCTGGCTCTGCTGCAAGGTGGGGTCTCCATCTGGGGGGGAGAATCTTCCATGTGGTTTCTTTCAGGGAACACCGTGAGTGTGGGGGAGCCTGCCGAGAAATACCTGGAACTGGAGCAGATTGGCCAAGGGTAAGTGCAAGTGCAGCCAGCAGGGCCCAGGTATTTTGCTGGTGCAGGATCAACTGAGAAGTCAGGAGAGCTCCAAACACCTTCAGACACTGGGGTATAATCATGCTGTCTCTCAGTCCTGATCAGAATTGGTAACTGTGCTCAGAAGGCACTGCCAAAGGCCCCTGAGGCTGGCAGTGTCCTTCCTGCAGCAAGGAGCAGGACCTGGAAGATCTTCTGTCCCTGGAATTGGATAGCCTAAAAGAACAACTCACCATCTGGTGACTGTCAGAAAACAGTTCTCAAGAAGATTTCTTTCAAATATTTTGCTTTAAAAAAATATCCACTTGTCAAGATTATCAACATAATGGTTTAGAAACAAAAACCAGAGATGAAGGAATAAGGGCTCTTTTCAGCACAGGTAGTAGCCCCCATACATTCAGTAACAGACACACAGCTGCTGCACTCGAGGGGAAAATGCATCACTTGCCTGATGGCAGGGCCCTTGTGGATCCTGCAGGTCTTAGGCAGGAAATGCAAAAGGATGAAATACATTATTTTCTAGTTCTTTAGACATCCACCCCCCACCTCAGGTTTTGAACTAAAGGAATTCAGCATGGACATTTGGGATTTGCTCCAGCACTTTTCCTTCATGTTGGGTCTTGGTTTTCACTTGCACACCTTGCATGGCAAAGGGCTAGTGGCTGTTGCCTTGTTGTTTGCAGGGTTGATGCACCCAGGTGTTTTGTGAACGCTGGAGGCAGCAGAGATCTCCTGCCTGGGCTGACTTTCATTCCCACGGCCTAAAGCGCTGCTTCTTTCTTCTCTGCTGTTTTGTCTCCAGGGCTTTCGGACGGTTCATAAAGGACTCGACAGGGCCACTGCAGGAGAGGTCAGTGCCAACACGCCCAGCACGTCTGGCAGCTCTCCAGGGCTTTCCCCTCTGCTAGGAGCTGTGGCTGGAGCTCTGGGGGCCCAGCAGAGCTTTCCTGCACAGGCTGCTCCTCTGAAGGCAGAGCAGTGTCAGCCTGCAGGGCACAGCTGGGACAGACTTGGTCCTTCTGAAGTGCCCAAAGGAATGCAAGGAGGGCAGCAATGTCTGTCAGAGCAGGACACGCTGCCTTGGTCTTCATATCTGAAACTGGGAATGCATCAGCTGGTGGAGACTGAGGCCCAATTTACCTCCATCCCAGCCTCGGACAGGAGCACTGTGTAGCAGTTTTTCCATGCTGAGTTTCACCTACAAAGGGTACCTCAAGGGCTAATTAGGGAGAGATCCTGCTTGGGCTCAGTTTGGGGTTTTAGTCCTACTGCAGCTGTTCACAGAGAGAGAGGGAGAGCAATGAGAAGATGGATGTCCAGAGCAAAGCTCTCTCCTAAACCCTGCACTTGTGTTTGGGTCTGGTGTCAGTGACCACCTGATCGCAGCCTGTGACAGGGATCACCTGAGCAATGGACGTGCGTGTTTGCTTTGCTGTGCAATCCCAAACAGAGCAGTTGCATTTGAAATTGTGACCAAATCCCATAGGATTGCGAAAGGGTTCCCAGCTATTTTGCTCTGTTTTCACAGGACCAGAATTACCTCCTGCTTGCAAAATGGGTTTGAATAAAAAAAAAGAGTGTTGAGGCCATTTGAGGAGACTGTAGGTGCAGAGAATGTTGTTAGAGCTTTGAGGCTGACAGCTGAGGGGCCATTTCTGCAGAGGTTTACAAGGCCAAATGTGTCTCTGGCCATGTGTCCTGTGAGCAGCCCCCAGTGAGCAGAGCAATGGGCTGTGGGAATGGCACTTGCTGAGCTCTGCTGTCCCATCCCAAGGCAGTTTGGCACAGCACGGCTCCCTTGCTCCAAAAAGACTCGCTCCGTGTTTGCTGTGTCCTCCTGCCACAGACTCCTCCAGTTAAAGGTCTGCAATGTCCTTTCAGGTGGCCATAAAGAAGATGAGTCTCAGGGAGCAGAACAGGGAGCGAGCTGTGAATGAGATCCTGATCCTGAAGGACAAGAAGAACCCCAACAGTGTCAACTCTTTGGACAGGTGAGTGCTTCAGGTCTCATCCCGTGCACGGGCCCTGTGTTCATTTTTCCTGGCATCTGTAGTCTGTAGCCTGTTTGGAAAAAGCCTGACCTGGCCATATCTTCCCAAAACAACAGCCTGGCAATTCCCTCCCTCCCTCCATGTGCTTTTGTTGCTTTGGTTTTGTTTTTTCTTCAAATTGACCTCGTTTTCAGTCTCTTAAAACAAGTGCTGATAATCCATGGCAGAAAATATTTTCCTTGGCTTCTTCTTCCCAAATCTTTTCCATTGCTGCAGGTGCCAGGAGGACCAGGTTCTTTTTTCCAGAAAAGCCTAATTTGCCCATTTTTCAATGGCCCCGCCTGTTTCTGAAGAGACTTCCCGCAAGGTTTTCCAAACAGTTGACCACTTTTATCCCAAGGGCTGCACACCCCAGATAATTCTGGGAGTTGTGTTGCCTTACTCTGGAGGGAATGGTGGAACTGATGAGTTCAGATGCTGAACCAGCTGGGTGCAAGTGTTGTGGTTCCACATTGATCTGGGCTGTTGCTAAACTTCACTTTTCACTTGCTTGCAATCTAAGGCCTCTCCTTTCTCACAGGTATCTCCTTCTCCTTTAGATTGTGCAGATTCCAAGGTCTGTGCACCCTGGCAGGAACATCTCTCCATCTGATTCTGTCCTCATTGACAAGGGACCTGGAAACAAAACTCCACTTGAGGCTTTTCCATGGGGGAATTGAGCAGTGCACATTCATGTCCATGCCATTGTTTTCCTCTTCCAGCTTCCTTGTTGACAGAGATCTCTGGCTGGTGATGGAATACATGGATGGAGGAACTTTGCAGGACGTTGTCAGACAGACACACATGGCTGAAGGAGAGGTGGCAGCTGTCAGTCGGGAGGTGAGGGATCCTGCTGGTGCCTCCCATGGCTTGGACATGATGGTCCTTCCAAACAGGGCAGGAGAACAGCAGTGGCTCCACGCTCAGGGCTTTGTTTCTGTGTTGTTTTGATGAGCTGGAGAAGAAAGAGCCACTGAAATGAATGGCCTGCCAGCATCACTGCACTTCTTTCCTGCTGTTGTGGTACTCTCTGTCTTGTTTTGATTTGCTGTTCTCAGCTTTGCCTTGAACCATTTGCCTGGAGTTTGTCTGCACTGCACTCCTGGCCTGTCACAGCAAAGTTGCTGCTGGCAGAATTCTAAACTGTCCTTTCTTGTGTGATCTATTCCAGCCATTGACTTTTACCCTCATGTTTCTTGTTCTCTCTCAGTGTCTGCAGCGCCTGGATTTCCTCCATTCCAACTGGGTGATCCACAGAGATCTGAAGAGCTCCAACATCCTTCTGGGCATGGACGGCTCTGTCAAGCTGGGTGGGTGTTCCTGTCCAGGCACAGCGCTCCCGAGGTGCGGGGCTGATTCTCAGTGATGACCAGAGCACCACAAGTGCTGCTGGTGACACTGCCTGGCCCCTGCTGCCAGCTGAGAGCAGCTGCCCCTGCAGAGAGCTCAGGAGAGGAGCAGGATGTTAGGAGTGGCTTTGCTCTGGCTATGGCCCTTCCAGAGGGGCGGGAGTTGGAATCTCAAGCTTCAAGGGAATCAGTAAAAGCCCCTGCATGGAAGCTGAGGGTTTCTTGAAGGGTCCGGTTCCATCTTTCATTGTCTACAGCCCTGAGGACTTTTCCAGCTGACTTCACTACTGCATTCGCAGACTGGGAGAGTGGGGAATCTTTGTGCTTGGTTTCCTCATTCCAGCTGCCTTTGACAGGGTTTGCTTCTGTCCTCAGCTGATTTTGGCCTCTGCGCTCAGCTCAGCCCTGAGCAGGACCGGCGCAGCTCCATGGTGGGCACTGCTCACTGGATGGCCCCAGAAGTTGTGACCAGTTCTCCTTACGGCCCCAAGGTGGACATCTGGTCCTTTGGCATTGTGACCATCGAGATGGTGGAAGGAGAACCTCCTTACTTTAAGGAAACGGGGGCCATGGTAAGAGGCAAATTCTCCAGTGTCTGCAGAGGCCTGTGAGCACAGAGTGACCCTGCACTGGGAGGAGCACCTGGAGGTTTCTGCACATCGGGAAGGGAATTCCCAGAGGACTTGAGCCTGAACACAGAAGAATATTCTGCCGTCTCCAGCAACAATTTGCTTTGGGCTTTAAGTTGTTGCAATTCTTCTATCTGTGAGGATGACCTGCAAACGTGAAGCCAGTGTATCAGCTCTAATGCTATCTTGCAAAAAAACCCCAAATCAACCCCAAAACGCACACCCAAACCCAAGAAATTGACGAAGGAGTTTCTAAAAGAGATTTTGCAAGATGAACTCCCCCCGGCTCTTCTCACAGGGAAATTTGTCTAAAACACAAAGAAAATTATTTAACATCCCCATAGTCTAACATATTTCTTTCCCATCCCAAGCTCCTTTCTCTGTGTCACCAAGCCTGAACTTTCAGCAACACCAACCTCCTGTTTCTTGCCTGGCAGTTTCTAGGATGGGGCATCATGAATTAATTTACTTGAGTGTCAGTGCCCTGCAGAGATGCATTTGATGTAAGAATCCTTTGAAATAACAGTCAGACCACACTGACTCTTGAAAATGGCCTGTAAAGCTGGTGTCCGTATTTGGAGGAGCAAAATGTGCTATTTCTGATGGAGGTGCCTACTAACAAAGTCAGCCACTGAAATTGGCTCTCAAGCTGAGATCATTTGGACGCTGCAATGGCCGTGGCTGCAGTGGGGTTTGGAATTTTTGGTTGGCGTAGAAAAATGAGCTGTGAGCAGCATCTCTGCCAGGGAGGAAAGTGCCCCTGGAGCTGGGGCTGAGAACCCAGGGGCGATGCGAGCCCCTGTGGGTGTGGAGGAAGATGGCAGGGCGCTGTGTTTGCTTTTCCTGCAGGCTCGCGCTCTGATCCAGCAGAACGGGACCCCGCAGCTGCAGGAGCCCCGGCGCCTGTCGGCTCTGCTGCGGAACTTCCTCGAGTGCAGCCTGGAGCCGGACGAGGAGCGGCGCTGGTCTGCCCAGGAGCTGCTGCAGGTGAGTGCGGAGCGGCTGCAGGGGAAACAGCAGCGCCAGGGAGGGGTTTGCTCCGATCATCTCCAGTCTCCTGCTTTTCACACGTGCTTTTCACAAGCAGAATCCTCGCCTGGTTTGGGTGGGCAGGGTCCTTTCGGGGTCATCCGGACCTGGTGCCCTCAACGGGCAGGGACATTTTCAAGCAGATCAGGTGGCTCAGAGCCTTGCCTGACCTGAGCTTGGATGTTTCCAGGGAGGAGGCACCTCCCACATCTCCGGGCACCTTCTGTCTGTGTTTCCCCACTCTCCTGGTAAAAAAATTTCTTCCTTAGATCTAATCTAAGCCTGCTTCCCTCCCTTCAGTTAAAAACCATTCCCCTTTGTCCTGTTGCAACAGAGCCTGTGAGGAACTTGACTCTGGAAAGTAACTTATTTCGTTTCTTTCTTTTTTCTCCTTTGGGCAGCACCCATTTTTATCCTCAGCCAAGCCTCTCTCCAGCCTGACCCCTCTGATCACTGCGGCAAAGCAATTAAGGAAGCAGCAGAGGAGATGAAGCCCTCGAGGACAGCTTTTTGTTAGAGTAGTTAGGACAATTAGTTATGGTAGTTAGCACTGCTAGCTGCTTCTGGTAGTTAGGACAGCCTGTTTGTTATAGTTGTTATGACACCCAGTTTGTCACGGCAGTTTTTTGAATAAAAACTCTTAAACCTCCAGCCTCTTGACCTGTCCTGTCCTTCTCCCCCTGTGACTCAGCTGCCCAGAGCAATGCAAGGGGAGAGCAGGCCCAGCCTTGCCCAGAGCTGAGCCCCAGCAGAGCCCTGGCAGAGCCCAGAGCAGCCTCGGCATCTGCAGAATCAGCCTGGAAGGAGGCACTTGGAGCCTTCTGGGCTGCAGCCGACTCTTGGTTACAAACTGTGTGTGGTGGAAATGCCACTGGTTCTGCAAGAGGGCAGAAGGGGCCTGGGGAAGGCCAGAAGGGCCATGGGAAAATCTCCATGCAAGGGAAAAACCTGCCCAGTGTTGGAGAACAAACATGCCTTTATCCCCTCCCACAGAGGGGATAAAAATTGGATCCTTAATTTAATCCTAAACAAAGTCGAACAGGGCCAGGGGAGGAGCCCCGGCCCTTCATCTTATGAAAAACAAGGTTCAGTTTTTATAAAAAATTGTAAGTTTAATAGAAATAACATAAAAATAGACAATTAGGAGACAGATAAACAAAGCCTCTCGGCCGAGGGTGCAAACCAGCACAAATGCCCCTTTCAGATCCCTTGTTTTAAGGATCTTTGTGTTGAATATTTAACAGACACTAATGCATGATTCAAACATTCAATCTGAATATGTTTTCTTTGTAAGTTTCAAAAACCCCCCAAATATGCAGCTTTTATCTGTGCAGGGCTCCTCTCCGTCTGGTCAGGTCTCATTAATCCTTCTTTTTCAAGGTTCTCCATTAAAGGTTCAATTGTTCTTTATCAGGAACCTTCACACAGGAATGTGGGACAGCATCTCCCACCCTCTGGTCGGTTTCAGATGCCACAAACCCCCCCCTGCCCCCGCCCCAGTCTACTATGTTACAATTAAACGTGTGTCATGTCTGTCTGCCACACCTCGCAGCTGCTCAGTCCTCTGGGGTTTGCGCCAGCACTTAAGGTGGGAAGCGCGTGCTTCTGACAGGAGGGACATGTAGCCACGATCGCCTTGGCCTGCTCCCAGGTAATGTGGAACCGGCGAACAAGACCTGGCGTGTTCTGATGAAACAGCTGGTGGCTGATTTTCACCTGTTCAAAAACATTTGGAAGGGGGGCCATCTCCGCAGGAGCAGCAAGAGCATCGGCCCTCCTGTTCCCCTCAGTGATGAACCCAGGCAAATCCGTGTGCGACCTCGTGTGTATCATGAAGAAAGGTTGCTCTCGGTGGGAGACTACTAGCTTTGAGAGCAATTGGAAGAGGGCAGTGTTGGATACCTCTTGCAGCAGTGAATACTCTGCTCTGGACACCACTCCCGCAACATATGCGGAGTCTGTAACTAAACTGAATGGTTCAGAGAACCTTTCGAAAGCCCAGATGACTGCGGCCAACTCAGCAACCTGAGGTGATCCTTCTACCTCAGCAACATCAGCCTCCCACTGCTGAGTCTAAGGATCTCTCCAAGTCAGGACTGACTTGTGAGACCTTCCAGATGCATCCATAAAAACTGTCAGGGCTTTCAAAGGTCTTTTGCTCTGAGCGCTCTCCAAAGCCAATGTGAATTGGGCATCCTGATTGAAAATTTGGTGGGCAGGCCGATGAATCGAAATTTGTCCTGAAAAGGAGTCCAGAGCAAACTGCAATGCTTCGTTCTCTTGAAGCAGTTGTTCCAACATCGCCTTGGTAATTTGGCCCGTTTTCAGCCTGATTGGTATGTGAATGCACTCAAAGTCGCATCCGGCCAGTTCCCTAATTCGTGTCCTAGCCTTCTGGATTACTTGAGCTGCCAGCTCCTGTGGCCTTGTCATCCTTTTGGACCTCTGGTGGCTAAGAAAGACCCACTCTATCACCAAGAGGGGATCTCTCTTGCCTCAGTCCTTCTTGGAGGTGGAAGTCACTGTGTCCCATTGGAAAATGACCCCGTGAGGTGTGGCAGGTTTCCTAAGATGATGAAATTGAAAGACAGGTCAGGTTTGCACCTGTTTGCCTTTACTGGTGGACATGTTGACCTGAACCTTTTCCAACACCTTTTGCGCCTCCAGGGTGAGTGCCCTTGGAGAACTGAGCTCCTCTCCCCCTTTTAATAAATTATAAAGAAGGGCTAGGTCTTTGGTGGTCAGGCCTAGCCAGGGCCTCACCCAGGTCAAAGCCCCACACAGTTGATGGGCATCTGTGAGGGTCCCGATTTTTGTTTTAATAGCCAATTTTTGCGGTACAAAGGTCTGCTTCCCGATTTCCAGGCCCAAATACCACCAAGGTGGCACCCTTTGAACCTTTTGTTCCTGCAGCTCAAACCCTGCAGCAACCACGCATTGATTGTCAGGTTGAGCGTGTGGGCAAGTATATCACCCTTGGGGGCACACACGAGGACATCATCCATGTAGTGATTGATGATGGCCTTCTCCGCGGCTGCTTGGACGGGGGACAGCAAGGAAGAAACGTACCACTGACAGATGACTGGACTGTTTTTCATCCCTTGCGCGAGAACCTTCCAATGGTACCTCTTTCTTGGGACCTCTCTGTTGATGGTAGGAACCGAGAACGCGAAACACGGGGCATTGTCTGGGTGCAGGGAAATTTGAAAAAAACAGTCTTTTATATCAATGACTGCCAATTCCCAATTTCGGGGGAGCATTGTCAGGGACGGCATCCCAGGCTGGAGAGATCCCATGTTTTCTATTACATTGTTAATTTGTCTGAGGTCGTGGAGGAGCCACCAGCGGGTTTTGTCAGCCTATTGGATGACAAAAACTGGGGAGTTCCACGGTGACGTGGTCTCCTTGATGTTACCTTTCCTGAGCTGCTCTTCCACGAGCTCATTGAGCACTTTCAATTTCTGTTAAGAAAGTGGCCACCGTTCCACCCAAACTGGTACATCTGTCTTCCAATTCAGTTTTTGTGTGGGGCGCTCCTCAGTGACCGCCACCCAAAAATCCTGTGAGGGGTCTGGGATGTCAACTGTGACCTGCCACTGGGCCATCAGGTCTCTCCCTAACAAGGTCTCCGTATAGTCCAAAATGAATGGGCGGAGGCTTGCCAATTGCCCATTCGGCCCCTGAATCTGTACAATGCTCTGTGACTGCTTTGCCAATTTTAAGCCCCCTACTCCTTGAACGTGACCAGCCACGTTTTGCAAGGCCCAATGCGACGGCCAATCCTGTATGATCGTCACATGTGCCCCTGTGTCCAGGAGACCATTGATGTTCAGTGTTACCCCACCCACCCGAACCTCACAGTTCACCTTAGTTTTTTCTCTGCTAATAGCTCTGACAGGGCAAACCAACAGGACTTCCTTCGGTGGGTCCCCAGTGGGAATCACCTGAGTGATGATTTACCCTTTTGGTAAGAAGACTGGTGGGTGAGTGCAATGCAGCCAGAGACCAAAGCGCCCAGGGTCCGATTTGACAGTCCCTGGAGCAACCTCGATCTCATGCGGGGTGTACTTACAGTCCCCAATGACAATATGCTTGTGTCTGATCTGTGTTCAAGAGCCCTGCTTATCTGGGTTAACTGAGACAAAATGCCAATCGTCATCACTAAGATGAAGTGGCTCTGTCAGATGTAACCTGAAGGGCTCATACCATTAGCTGGTAGTCAGAATTGGTTCTGCAAAGTTGTGGTTGCAGGGTGTTGTGTTCAGTGGCGAGTCCTGGGAAGGAACTCCTGTCATGTCTGGGTTTTCAGAATGAATAGAGGTGTTATTGTCCTTCTTAGTTCTCTGCAAATACTTTTTCTTTAACTTGAAGCTCAACAGCCTGTGTGAGCTTTTCCACAAACTGCATGAAAGGCTCTGAGGGTCCTTGCTTGATTTTGGTGTATGGAGGCATTGGGCCATCTGGCTGCCAACCGAGAAATGCCCTCTCAGCAGCATCTTTTATGATTTCCAAAACAGGGACTGGGATTTCAGCGGCTTGGGTAGGGGCAAGAAGCCATTGGTCCTCACCACAGAGATGATCCAGGGTTATTTCATTCCCATTCTCATGTACCACAGTGTTAGGATCTCTTAACATACTCGGAAGGGTGTTCCTCAGCAGGTTTTTCCACGCTGCCTCCCAGAGCATGTACTCCATGGAAGTCATCAGACATGAAAATAGCTGCTTATTGTCAAATGGAACCGTTACCATTCCAGCCAGGTTGGCATGTAACAAACCACAGAAGTATGGGCTTTCACATCCGTACTTCTTGTGGGCCTTACGCAGATCCTTGATAATTCCCTGTGAGAAGGGCTGTCAGTTGGTATGAGTGATACTTCCACCCCTTGACCTGCAGAAGGTCACTGGAGCAAGGAGTGGAAGTTGGGTCTGGGTTGGGTCATCAGGTTCCGGCTCCCCCTCCTTGGCGTCCGAATCGTGGGAACCGGAAGGTGGAGCATGGGAACCAGAAGTGTGACATGGCTTCCGCTTTGGAGGGGGTATGGTCTGGGATGAGGATGACATCACATGAGGGGTGTGTCCTTGGGCGGAGCGAGCAGGAGGGGTTTGAGGAGGAGGTGGAGAAAAGATGTCTTGGGAAGTGGGAGGAATTTCGGACAGGAAGGGTGAAGGGTGAAGAAGGGTGAAGGTCCTTGGGCGGAGCGAGCAGGAGGGGTTTGAGGAGGAGGTGGAGAAAAGATGTCTTGGGAAGTGGGAGGAATTTCGGACAGGAAGGGGTGAGGGAGAAAAAAGGATTGACCATGAGGACGACCGTGCCATGCGGTTGCCGCCATGATAGGGAGGAGAGGTAGGGAGGCCATTTTGTGGCAATCCCTTTTCTGTTAAACTAAAACGAACTCGTGGTTTGGTAACTGGGTAAGATGGGGATGGGGAAGATTCCCGAGCAGCCTGGCCAGGGCCAGGGCAGGAGTCCCGAGCAGTCCCAAGACTGCTCGGGCGGGGGGACCTTGGCAGCTGTGGGGAGCCAGGGTTGGCAGACAAATTTTTTGCCGCCACTCCCTTTAGAATGCTCGCTTTATGGATAGAAGGTTTGGGACTAGGGCGAGGGGAAACTGGGGAAGGCTGTCCATAGTCTAGCCCTTTCTCCACTCCTCTTTTTTCTAAAATAGCAGAATGAATCTGCAATGGCCAATAAGCTAATTTGGTGGCTGTCCTGTCTCCTGATCTGACCAAATCAATAATTTTTGCATTGACAGCGTCCCAAAAAGGAATACTGTTCACAAGATCAGTAGACGTTTGGTGGAAGTGGAGGAAGAGCAGACAGACAAACCTTTTCAACTGTCCTCTAGAAAACTTTGCTTTAGTAACTGTAAGAACACTAAGAATTGAATAAAACATTCCTTTTTGAGCTGTGGAGAGCCGTGCACCCATTGTGGCTCAATGACAGGTTCCACAGCAGCCACCCAACAACTGAAGCAAAGAAAGATGCAACCAAAGTGTAAAATCCCCAAACACCTAAAAACCAAGGGGTCCACTCACTCCCTCGGGGTGTTGTAAAACTTAGGAGGACCGATAACAAGGCCGACCCGTGTCGGGGGTTACCAGTCACTAAAACGTAAAAAGGAGAGTAAAGAACAGAAAGAAATGAGGAGGTCGCACTCAGAAAACCTTCCGAGAGAGGGAAAAAGGCTTCTCCCCATGGGCTGCGCAGCCTTCCCTGGCTCAAAGAGTGAGGCTGCTTTTGATGTGTTGAGACTTGAAGCCTCTGTCCCAAATAGGGACCCTGAGTGTCTTTCCCAAAGGAAACAGAGAGCACTCACCCTTGTCTGGTGTGATGTGAAGAAGGTCAGTTGTAGGGGGGGTCCTCACCGGAGGACTTCCCAGGTGCTGGAGGCTACCTTCCTCTCCTGCTGGGAATGCACTCTCTGGGCAAGAGCTGCTTCTACCAGCAGGTGCATGCTGTGCCAAAGGTCCTCTGCAGACTCCGAAGGAATAAAATCCAGACAGTCCAGGGACCTGCTCCGCAGGGTCCGGTGATGTCTCAGACCAAACTGCGCTGGCCACCATACTGTCACTGTCCGAGCTCGGTGGCTGTGAGACCACGGTTGGGCACCACACTGAGGCTGTGCCTGCTTTCTCTGCCCTTGCCTGCTCTGGCTAGCCCTGGCACTGGCTATAGGCAACCAACTGAGCTGATCAGGTGGGTTCCTTACAGCCCAGTTCGAGTGTTGTGATGCTGTGATGAAGGCAAGGAGAATAAAGGAGGACTCTGCTGAGGAGTGGCCACTGAAGTTTACTGAGGGTCTCAAGGGAGCAGCCTCACCCCAGGGAGTCTGCCTCAGCAGAGCACAGACTGCCCTGTGTCAGCTGCTTTTAACAGGGGGAGGAGCGGAGGGAAGGATCAGGGAAGGGACCAACCAGGGAGGGCCAGGGAGTGGCCATGGGAATGAGAGACTCCTCCAGGAGCCAATCCCTGGGGAGAAGGAGGGACCTCCTCGGATCCTGGCCTACCACATCACGCCTTCCCTGGAACTTTCTGGACGCAGGGAGAGGCCTTGGTAAGATGGCCTGGGTAAACCACTTTGGTATGAAACAAATGGGGGTTAAACAGAGGTACATGGAAGGAACCAAATGAACAGTCTGAACACATATTGAACAGAGAAAATCAAACACAGCACTACAGGGCTTTCAGGCAAAGATTTGGGAATAGGAATAACACTTCTTTACTAGAAGTATTCACAATACAAATATAGGAGAACAAAATAAACCCAAGCCAACAAACAAAAATCCTAGAAACCCTGACAGAGTCAGAGCTACAACCTGACACCCTGTTAGACAGGCTGTTGGAAGCAGTCCACAGTAAGTCCTCCTGGAGTGGCAGATGTGGTTCTGTTGGAGTAGAGATGATCCTGAGAGAAAAGGGTCCAGTAAAGGTGAGAAGGGTCTGGTCTTCCTCCGGGAATCCAGTGGAACCAGATCCCTCGTGTTCCTACATCTCAGTTTTATCCAGGTAGGAATGGTTGGCTCCTCCCACACTGGGTGGAGCATCTCACAATGGGATGATGGAACGTGTCCCGTCACTGCTGAGCCTTCATGGCCCATGAGAAGAAGATATCCCCCTGGAGGGTGGACAGGTGGTGAAAGAGCTAAGAAACACTGCCCCACCTGGTTTGAACAGCTGCCCCATTATCAGAAAGCATCAGCCCCCCTCCCCCCTGGAGTTACAGAAAAACATCTCTGCAGCTGTTTTCAACAGATTAAATAGAATACACATTTTTGGGGTCTTTGGGTTTACATAACCCAAGACACCATGCTTGCCTTTCGGGGTTCCAGGCCCCTCCTGCTCAGACCGGGGGTCCCATCCCCCTTTCCCTTAATTCAGGCACCTCCTGGCAGCTTTTTCCTGCAAAGAATACATGAGTTGGGGATTTTTGGGGGGCAGTTTTGGAGAGGGACAGCTCTGTCTGGCTTTCCCCTCCCTCTTGTGGCCTCTCAGCTGCCCCCAACACCCTGGGGCTGCTGGGATTTCCCTCCTGGGGACAAGGACATTCATTCCCTTCCAGGAGCCCAATGCCTGGCTGGGGCTCCAGGTCAGGGGCTCCTTGAGCAGCTGCCCCAGAACCTCCGCCAGGGTCTCCCAGCGCTGCCAGAGCCGCCTGGCCTGGGGTCCCCAAAGCCCTCAGCAAGCCCCAAGTCCCTCCCAGGAACCCTCAACTCCCTCACACCCAGCATCCCCCTGCAAGTTCCCCCCATGGCACCAGCCATGGCCATGACCCCACATGTCACTGGCCAGGTCCCACCATGGCCTCACCCATGGCTGTCTCCCCACCACGTTTCCATCCCTGTCATTGTCCCCCACATCTCCATCTGAGCCCAAGTCCCCCTGTGTCCCCATGAATGGCCACATCCCCCTCCATGTCCATGTGTCCCCACGTCACTCTCCATGTCTATGTCCCCCCGTGCCCTCACCCAGGTCTTAGTACAATGTTCTTATTTTTACCCCAGTGTCGGATTTTTTTAAAGGGAAGAAGAGAAATGAAAAGCAAATCAAGGCCAAAAGAAAGGATTTCTGTGTCCGTGGCAGTTGAGGATCCACGTGCTTGGGTGGGAGGGAAGAACCTTTTTTGGAGGGGTTTCCACCCCACTGTCTCCAAAACCTTGATTATTGCCCTGGATCATCATCATTGGGTTGTGGAAGACACCCTTGGGCAACAGGAAATCAAACTTGTGGAATCCCTGAGGTTGGAAAAGACCTCCAAGACCAACCAGTATTCCCTGAGGCCCCAGAAGATAGGACTGAACGCAACAGATTTTCTGGGGCTGGAAGTCAACAAATCCACTCTCCCCAAGGAATTCCCAATGTCGGTCTGTGTCCCGATGGATGTTCCTCGCGTTCATCCAGGTGCCCATGGGGAGCCAGGAAGATGTGGAGCCCCCCCAGGCAGGTGTCTTCCCAACATGGATCACCAGGGCTCTGCCCAACAGGGATCAGTGGGGATCATCCAACACCGATCCTCCCATGGGGGATGGAGATGGAGCAGTGCACGAAGCTCTTCCCACTCTCAGGACACTCCCAGGGCTTTCCTTAGTGGCGCCTCCGTTGGTGTCTGGTCAAGTTAGGCCTGTCTGAAAAGCTCTTCCCACACTCAGGACACTTGTAGGGCCTCTCCACAGTGTGGATGCACCGGTGGACAGTGAGGGCGGAGTTGCAGTTGAAGCCGTTCCCGCAGTCAGGGCAGCCGAAGGGCCTCTCCTCTGTGTGAATCCGCTGATGTTTGACAAGATCAGAGCTGGTTGGAAACCTCTTCCCACACTCGGGACACTCGTAGGGCCTCTCCCCAGTGTGGATGCGCTGGTGTTTTCTCAGGTCGGAGCTGCATGCAAAGCTCTTCCCACATTCCAAGCAGGTGTAGAGCCCTTACCAAGTGTGGATCACCTGGTGCAGGATCAGGGACGAGCTTACTCTGAAGCTCTTCCCACATTCCCCACACTTGTAGGGCTTTTCCCCAGTGTGGATCCTCTGGTGCCCGATAAGGGCCAAACTTTCTCTGAAGCTCTGCCCACATTCCCCGCACTTGTAGGGCTTCTCCCCACTGTGGATCCTCTGGTGCCGGATAAGGCTGGAATTCTTGCTGAAGCTGTTCCCACATTCTTCACACATAAAGAGCCGTTCTCCAGTGTGGATCCTCTGGTGCCCGATAAGGGCCAAACTTTCTCTGAAGCTCTGCCCACATTCCCCCCATTTGTAGGGCTTCTCCCCACTGTGGATCCTCTGGTGCCGGATAAGGCTGGAATTCTTGCTGAAGCTGTTCCCACATTCTTCACACATAAAGAGCCGTTCTCCAGTGTGGATCCTCTTGTGCTCGATCAGGTTGGACCTGCAGTTGAAGCTCTTCCCACATTCCTCACATTTGTAGGGCCGTTCCCCAGTGTGGATCCTCTGGTGTTGAGTCAGGAAGCCCTTCCGGCTGAAGCTCTTCCCACATTCCCCACACTTGTAGGGCTTTTCCCCAGTATGGATCGTCAGGTGTTGCACCAGGTGGGAGCTCCGGCTGAAGCTCTTCCCACATTCCCCACACTCAGTGAGCAGTTCCCCAGTGTGGACCACCTGGTGCCGGATCAGGTGGCACCTGTAGCGGAAGCTCTTCCCACACTCCGCACACTCATAGGGCCGTTCCCCTGTGTGGATCACCTGGTGACGCATCAGGTCCACTCTCCGTCTGAAACCCTTCCCACATCCCAAGCACTTGTGGGGTTTCTCCCTGGTGTGGATGCGCTGGTGGACAGTGAGGGCAGAGTTCTGCTTGAAACCCTTCCCGCAGTCGGGGCAGCGGAAGGGCCTCTCCTCCGTGTGAATCCGCTGATGTTTCAGGCGATCAGAGCTGATCTTAAACCTCTTCCCACACTCAAGACACTCGTAGGGCCTCTCCCCAGTGTGGATGCGCTGGTGGTTTCTCAGTTGGGAGCTACTCCCAAAGGCCTTCCCACAATCCAAGCAGGTGTAGGGCCCTTCCCCAGTGTGGATCACCTGGTGCCGGATCAGATCGTAGCTTACTCTGAAGCTCTTCCCACATTCCCCACACTCGTAGGGCTTTTCCCCAGTGTGGATCCTCTGGTGTCGTGTAAGGTGGCCCTTCAGGCTGAAGCTCATCCCACATTCCCCACACTTATAGGGCTTTTCCCCAGTGTGGATCACCTGGTGCCGGATCAGGCTGGAGCTGTGGTTGAAGCTCTTCCCACATTCCCCACACTCATAGGGCCCTTCCCCAGTGTGGATCACCTGGTGCTGGATCAGATCGTAGCTTACTCTGAAGCTCTTCCCACATTCCCCACACTCGTAGGGCTTTTCCCCAGTGTGGATCCTCTGGTGTCGTGTAAGGTGGCCCTTCTGCTTGAAGCTCATCCCACATTCCCCACACTCATAGGGCTTTTCCCCAGTGTGGATCACCTGGTGCCGGATCAGGCTGGAGCTGTGGTTGAAGCTCTTCCCACATTCCCCACACTCATAGGGCTTTTTCCCAGTGTGGATCACCTGGTGCTTCATCAGACTGTCCTTCCGGCTGAAGTTCTTCCCACATTCCCCACACTCATAGGGCCGCTCCCCACTGTGGATCTCTGGTGTTTCACCAGGTTGGAGCTCTGTCTGAAGCGCTTCCCACATTCCCCACACTCATAGGGCCGTTCTCCAGTGTGGGTCACCTGGTGCCGGAGCAGGTCGCAGCTCCGGCTGAAGCCCTTCCCACATTCCAAGCACTTGTGGGGCTTCTCCCCTCCATCAGGCTTCTCCTCCAGCTCTGAGCTCCGGCTGGATCTCCGGCCGCCCTCCTGGCACAGGGGGGGTCTTTCCTCCTCGCAGCTCCTTGGGCTGGGTTTGCAGCCTGTCTGCATCCCTCCACCTGTGGGATCTCCAGGGCTTTTCCTCCTCCTCCATCCGGACACTCTTTGGGAATGAAAAATCCTGGTTTGGGGAAAAAACATGAGGAGAGCGCCTTAGCCTGGGGGTTCCTCCTTGCCCAAGCTCCTCTCAGGAAATCATTGGGCACCTTGTGTCTGTAAGAACCTCCAAAACACCAAGATTCAGCCCAAAAGTCCTCCAAACATCAAGACACAAATCAAAAGCTCCTCAAACATCAAGATTCAGCCAAATCCCCCTCCAAAATTGAAAGACTCAGCCCTTGACAAAACACAAAGCACCAACATTTAGCCCAATAAAGCTCAGAAACACGAAGATTCACTCCCATGAAAATCCTGGATCCCCCTCTCCGGTCACCTGCCGCATGTGGGGGGGCAACGCTCCCGGGACTGGGGGAGGCTGCAGGTCCAGGGAAGGGTGGAATCTTTTGGTGCCTCCTCTTCCTGCTCCTCCTCCTCCTGTGTCCCTACTCTTCCTCACACTCCTCTGTCTCCTACTATTCCTCCTTCTCCTGCACAATCCCACCTTCTCCTCCCACGTGCATCCTTTGACCACTTTGTTCTTCATCCCTGCTTCTCCTCCTGCCCCCAAGATTGATTGGGGACCCGAGAGTGTCCAGGAGACAGATGAGAGACAGATCAGGGGGGTCTGTGAAGAGTCAGCAGGGAGAGAGCACTGAAAATCTCATCAGTGAAGACACTGGGATCTTCAGGGAGGAAACGTGGCAGGGCACCCATGCAGGGTAGAAAAGGGAAAGCCAGGAAGGGGTCCCAGCAAAAGGGATGATGATCCCAAAATATCTCTGAAGGGTCCCCTGGGAGAATGTTGAGGCAGTTTGCACATTCTCCCAGAGGTAATTAAGGACATGGACACCCAGGGGGGCAATTAGCAAAGTCAAGAAGGGATTTAGACAACAGGGGATGGATGGTGTGGGTGTGCTGGGAAGGGAAAGGGTGAAGGGGAGTGTGCAGGAATATGGGATGAGCAAGAAGCAGCAGCAGGAATCGCTGTGGTAAGAAAATGGATGATGGAAAAGAGGAGGAAGAGAAAAATACTGAGGACTGGGATGTTCTTCAGCAGGGTGTGATGCTCAGAATTTGCCAGCTGATCCAGATCCTTTGTATCCCCGGTTTCCAGGAGAGGAAACAAGGAGGTCAGCACCCTCATGAGGAGGAAGTCCACCCCTGCATGGACATGGATTGGGAGGGGTGGCAGAGCTCCATCACACACAGGGACCCACTGCACTGGAGCCCTTGAGAACATTCGGGTGGCTCTGCATCGACAGGAGGCCTTTCCTCACAGACACAGGGCCTCTCCATCCACTCTCAATCTCAGACCTAAGGGGGGGAAATGCCAAAATGTCTTGGATTATTCAGGTGATAAGTGGGAAAGATGAGCAGCTGTGCTTCATTCAACCTCTATTAGGGATATGTGGATGGGTTTGAAATGCAGGAATTTTCATTTGCCCCTAAATGTGATTGTCATTTACTGGGAAGGGATTTGATGGCTAAATTGGGAATGCAAATTAATATTGGCAAAGGTGATACACAGGTTAGTTCTCCTGTACCTTTGTGACAAATGTCTGGCAAGGCCTGGGCTGAAGTGAACCCAGAAGTGTGGGCAGCCCCAGGGAAATTGGGAAAATCAGATCCCCAGCCTCTCCAAATTCCTCTGAAGCAACCAGGACAAGTGGGTCTAAAAGCAATACCCCATTCCAAGGGAGGGAAGGAAGGGCTCAACAGCCTGGTATTGAGCCCCTGGAAAGGCAGGGCTTTGGAGCCAGGGCCTCTCTCCCTGTAATGCTCCTATGCTGCCAGTCAAGAAATCAGACAGAATCCACAGAATGGTGCAGGACCTAAGAACAATAAATGAGATTCTGAAACCC
>JADMLD010000655.1:0-31966 GCA_017589585.1 Phylloscopus whistleri | reverse complement strand
GAATTTCTAAAAACATTCTTGTGGTCACTCTCTAATTTCTTTCACTTGCTTGTGGAGCTCCTTGCACAAGGAGTTTCACAGGAGGAAAAAAAAACCTGGCAAGAGTGTTCTGGAAGAAAGGGATACAAAATACCATTTACTGCTGATCACTGAAACTACACTCAGCATGTCATTTAAACTTCAGCTGGAAAACAAACCTTCCATGCACACTAGGTTATTGTTAGCCAAGTACCTTACAAAACTGTGCTCTAATTTAGGTAAGCTTCAAAGAAATCTTATGTCTCAGATGTGCTTTATGTCATCCCATGTGAGTGTTACAATGATTTTTTAACATTTCTTTAACTACTGCAAGTCGTGCTGAGAATGTATTTATATTACATACTCCTGCAGCACCTAGCATGCAATTATTTCTAAGAGCTTCCAGAGATCTGAAAATCATTTATCACTGTATATAAGATGTGAAGAAATGATGGCAGCTCATGCAGACAGTAACGTAGAAACTTTGCCTTTAAACAGTTCCTCTTTTGTCTAGTTACATTGCCCTTGCACTGTGTTTATGCAATATGAGGATATTCTATGTGCTTTTAAAAAGTATATTTTCAGAAATACTTCTAGGATGTTGTTAACTCCAGCGCAACATTAAATATACAGCTTTGAGGGAATTAATAGGAAATCAGTAGTTATGCCATCTTTTTCATACCAGCAACAAGAAAAATAGAATATATAATACACGACTTGTTAGCATCTCTGATATGAACTATTGCTGTCCTATTAAAACCTGATGCTGTACACACTTTGGGTTTGGGCCCTGTTGCAGTGTGCTTTTAAGGCTTTCAAAGTGAGCTCTGTTTGGGGGTTTTTCCCCTCCTCCAGGGTAGGTTTTTCCCAGCCAATCCCTCGGGAATTATTATAATACACAGGATCTCTTGGCAACCTGGAATTCTGCGGGGGCTAGCCGTCGAAAGAATTGGCCAGAACAGAAAGGGTCCACCTCTCCTCACAAGTGATTTGACCTTTATGCTGCCCTTTAGCCCTCGGGTCACGCCCTGTCCCTTTCTGATAGGCAGGCTCAATGCCCTCCCCCTTCCCCCCTCTCCCAGGTTAAAACCTGGGGGCAGTCACATGGTCCTTTTGTTCTGTTCTGGAAGTCACACTGTTCAGAAGCCTAGCTGGAACTGGAATAAACCTCTGGATGAGACTTTCATGCAGTCCCGGTTTCTTTCTCCACTGATCCTCCAGCCTCTCTGAAAGGGTCATGCAGGATTCATCTGCTACATTTATCTTGCTGCCGCTCCTGGGTCCCATCCTGCCTGGAGTCTCGGCTTGTGTTCGCAGTGCCAAGGGAATACCCCGTGTGACCAATCACTGGGCTGTTTCCCCCAGCACAGCAACCACTCTGTATAGTAGTGATTAATTTGCTGTTATAGGGCCCACACCTGACATTTTGGAAAACAAAATCTTTATACAATTAAATACATGAATTTAAAAACAACACATATTCATATCCACTAAAGTATTTTTACTTCTCGACAGTTTATTTTCTGCTTGAAAAAATCTGCACTTGAATTTGTGAGGTAAAAGTATATGCTGAGAATATAATTATCAAGACATTATCCACTTTATTTGCATTTATATTGCAAGTCTTTTGTAAGTGTGCCCCATACTTGATCTTGTGGTTCATTACTGAGCTCCTCTCAAACAAAAGGCGGGCAGGCATTCATTGCATACAACTATAATGATGTATTCTGGCAATTATCACTTTTCTTATTCAGTAAAGGGTCTTTAGCTGCCTCAGGAGGACTCCATACACATAAAATATGTTAGATCCCTTCTTACTAGGTTTATCTGAGAAAAGTCCTCTCCATTTGTCTGTGTTTCATGCCTCCCTGTCTAAAATATTTAATATGTTGTTACCGGTTTCTCTTCTTCCTATGCTCTCTGTTGGAATTTTCGGATTCACTGCCACTGCTGGTGTTACAGCGGGACCGTGACCTGGAGAAGAGAAAAGCAACATCTCAGGACAAATTTATCTACTAACACCAAAATTATTGCAGTACTAAATGAGGGAAGAACAGCACTGCAAAGACATTACTCAGAAAATCAGAATTAAAAGACTCTGGCGTGCTTGTCTACACTTGCAAGTCATATTATCTTTTTTGTCATTAATTGATTGGGAAGAACTGCTTCAAAAGTAGTGCACCCAGAGTGTAGTATCTGGTGAGTGCTATTTTCATTTTGAATAATTTCACTGTTTAATTTTTTTTCAAAAAATTGTATTATTTTATCGTTCAGTATTCTTTTTGTATATGACACATCACTGTGTTTTCTTGGAGGTGTGAAATGTTTCGTCTCTAATCTGTATGGCTCTTTCCTTCTTGCACATTGTGGTGCACTCAACAGAAATAATACAGAATTCTGTGTTTGCAGGCAAAAAAATGCTCATAGATCTCTATTTTCTCTTCCCCTCAACTTCCATCCTCTAAGTTCCTAAGATCTCAGTCTATGGAGTCTGTTCTTTCTCTCCTAAATTAGAAAATCATTAGTTCAAATATCTTCCACTCAAACAAAAAATTGTTAGAATAATAGGACGGCTAAAGTCTAGGAAAATCAGCTCAACTCAGCCTGTCTGAAGGGAATGTTAGGCAGCATGGAAGACACACCAGTAGCACTAGGATTCTGATGCTCTTTATGGAAAAGAGAAAGCTGCACTACCTACAGGCAAACTCCTCTCTACTACCTGAGACCATTAAATCCATGATTGCATTTTGGAGCAGACAGACCAACTGTCAGGGCTTTGGTCCTAGAAACCAGCACTCTGCCACTGAACCACTGGCTAGGTTCTAATGACTGACACTCTCATCAAAATCTGATTTGGACCGTTCACTCTTTAGTGTGAGGATGGTCTTGGGATGGTTGGATTTGATGATCTGAAAAAGATTCTTCCCAACCTGAACATTTCTGTGATTCCATGAATGCCCCTGAAGACAGAAGTGTTTCTCTGCTATACTGACAGCCCAGCTGATTAATGAGGAAAGCGGACTGATACTAACAGGAGCTTGTTTACAAGGATATAGACAGTATTGTAATAAATGTTGTAAAATAATTCAGTTTTATTGTAAATGTATAATAAAGTCATGTAAGCTTAAAAAAACTAAAGGCACCCTGGAATTGTGAAACCTCTGCCAGCACCCAAGGAAACCATATTAGCATAGAAACTAAAGGCACCCAGGAATTGTGAAACCTCTGCCAACACCCAAGGAGGCATCATTAGCAGAAGAAAGAAGGGTGGAACGGAGAGGAGATGGGCCTTCACCACAGATGGGTCTGCCAACAACTCAGTGCTTAACGACTGATATGAATCTTATCTGCATTGTCAAGGCCCTGCATCCCAATACAGGGTTCCCGTAAATCCACTCACGGGCATCTTCCTTCTGGGAAATCTACTCAGCAGACTGGCAGCAGGAAAACAAGGATACATCAATATGTATCTAACACAAAGAAGACAAAAGACTGGAGCAACATACTGTACAGCTGAAAAACTGTATAAAAACCAGCTGCACAGTGCAGACTTTGTAAACTGTGGGGAACTCGGTGTGATAGAAGCCATGTCTGAGGTTCACCCAGTGTCGATCCTGGGCTCGGCACTGACTTTTGCTTGTGACATACGAGGACTTTACTATCTCAAATTTTCAATAAATTCTTTTATTCATAAATTGGCTGATTTCATTTATAACAGTATGGAGTTGGAATCAGTGATGGTTTTGCTGCACTGGAAAACAGCATTTTTCTTCTGAGGTCTTTGTCATGAAATAGGAGCTATAAGGGGATAACTCCTGATGATGCTGGTAGAGATACATATTTTCATATGCCTCCTGGCATTTCTTTTGCTCTTTGATAGCTGACATTCATAAGAGGACAGATTTGTTAAACTACACCTCAAACAAGCCAAGGAGGGAAAGCAGTTCCTTAGGTGTAAGTAACAGGTAAGGGTAAGTACCATTTCATGACAAGGTAGGAAGTTGCTGATTAGCACCTGCTCACTGCATGTTTTAATGGTTTAGGAAGAAGAGCCCAAACAGGATGAGAGAAGATTGTTCCCAGGGAACAGCACAGATGCAGCATGGAGCTGTTCTATCTGGTCAGAAACACACCACTCTGCTTTCTAGAGAACTACGACTAAATAATCAGGCCGCTGTTACAGATGTCATTCTGACACACCTGAGAGCCTCATGAAATTCTCCATAATACCAGTGAATTAGGGTTGCCGTCATCAAATTGCTGAGCCTAAATGTCCATGGAGTCTGTTGTCCCCTCTCTCCTAAATTAGGAAATTATTAGCTTAAATAGCTCCCATTAAAACAAACGTGTCTTTCCTAGCTAAAGTCTAGGAAAATCAGTTCAACCCAGCTTGCCTGAAGGGAATAAATTTGGCAAAGTGAAATTTCCCCCAGAGGAGAAGCCTCTCCCTGTTGGAAAAGATATCAAGGGGGGGGGGGATGTGGGTGGGTTCTTTTTGGGTTTTTTTGGGGTTTTTTTGGTTTTTTTTTTTAATTTTATAGCTTTAGCCATGTTTGTTTCCCTTTGCCCCCGGGGAAGGGTATTGAAGTTTTTTTCAGGGCATTGTTCCACTAGACAAGGCATGATGAATTTAGCATATTTAACAAATTCATATCCAATAGAAAACCAAATACTAAGAACTACATAACTTGGAACCAATGATTATTGAACCAATGAATCTACATGTGTTTCAACTGTATAAACTCAGTGAATTATCTGGTAAAATGTATGTGTCATGGAATTATTTCCTCTGTATACATCCAGGCTATGTGTGGATGAAATTATTTCTGTTGCACATTCTGGTCAGAACAACATCCTGACCAGAATAAAGTAATGCCTTGATTCTCTAATACTGAAAATTTTATTGAAAGGGTTTTCTTTTTCCTGCAGTTTCGGTGACAATCCCATCCCCAAACTTCATGTTCATAATTTAAAGCCAGGTTATACGTGTTGTCAGCTAAAAATACACTTTCCTGGGTGAAGCTCAGAGTGGGCATAAAAAATATGTCTGTTACTATAGAAAACTAACACAAAGGAAGAAGGAGGATTACAAGACGGTGTCAAAAACAGTCACTCAAGCACAATGGAACAGTTAAGAGCAATAAGTGCTCTAGAACTGCAGCAGACCTACATAGCCAAAAGTATACCTTTCTCCACCCCAGTCTTATAGATATTTAATTAATGTACCACTAACATCAAAATTAATAAGTTAATTGAGCAACACTGTTCTTTCACTCTTCCAGGTCATTAGCATGACTTTTTTCCTCTACATCTTTCAGTATGACAAGAAGTTTCTTGCTGTGATTTCAGTAATTTATCTCATAAGGTACAAAACAGCCAAAAATCACAGCATGGCAGGCAAAGTACAAGATAAAACATCCAGTTTGGTCAAACTCAAGATAAGCCTTTCTCTAACTTTTCAGGAATGGAAATCAGATCCACCTTTTGGATACTGCACATCAAATTACCTTGTGTTCCCTGTCAGGAAAGCACTTGTGGGGACACAGAAGGGCTCCTGAGCTGTCAGCTGACTGGCAGCTGTTCATGCATGTTGTCAGAACATTATCTTTCTCTGAATATTAAATATCATCTTTTACTGAACTGAATAAAATACCAAACATGGGTGGAAAAAAAGATAGTTTCCTAAATGAGGTGCAAGAACACATGAGATCATCCTGATCTCCAACAATTTTAAGGTACCTTTTGTCCTTTATTCCCCTGTTTTCCTTGTCATGCAATATATTTGATATTTTGCAGGTGAAATACCTATATACTCTGGCATAAGGAGCAGGAAAGAAGTCATAGTCAGTTTTACAAGAGACAAAACAAATACTGCCTAGGAGAGGGCTTGGAGGGCTGAGGAAAGCTCACATTCTGGCATGGTCTTTTCCTGATTAAAATGAGAGGAGAATAGCCAAATTGCGTGGAGAAGGTCTTTTGCAATGTACAATAAACTTGTGGGAAGAAGTCTCTTCGGAGCACTGAGGCTTTCCACCTAAGATGCTTAACTGAATCTTCCCAGTTTTATGTGCTGGACATCTATCACAGGACTAGCATTGGCAGCTTGTAATGCTAACATCCTTCCAATAATTATTCTGTTATCTCATAGTAAGTACAAAGTATGTGAGCACTTTCTCTGGCTTCCTGTGATTGTCCTGAGATGTTTGTATCTCTGCCAGAGCTCCTTTGCAGTGCTGCAGCAATGATTCAGATCCTGGGAGTGCTTCCTCTTCTTCCCAGACTCCAGGAGCCTCTGACATTGAAATGTGCTCCACTGTCTTCTTATTCCAGCAATGTAAGCAGGAGCACAAGAGCAAGAAGCACTAAACAGTCATGACAAGCATGATGTGGCAAAAATCTGTGGAAAGCTGAAGTTCTTGAAGGGCACACCCAAATTCACACCTGCATTTTATTTGAAATGTGACAAGCAGTCAAGTCTGAAATGGGAGATAGGGGCAGGGAGGAGAAGCTTAAGAAAAAATCAACAAAAATGTGCAAGACAGCAAGAGGACCATCAGGAGTTATATATGTCTTTGCCCTTACCCTCTGGCAGGACAATTCATCTCAGATGATAGCACACTCACTTGCAAAAAAGATTAATTAAAAGTGGGTAGGGAGGCTGGAGAAGTAAAAACAAATCTGCGGATTCAAAATCCAAACTAAAACTTCTGGAACTGACTTTCAAGTTGCAGATAAGCCCTTAGGAAATTTTACAAGCTGCTTCTAACATGGGGTAGTAACAATGTGCTGCAAGACCCTGCTGTGATGAGGCTGTGCCACAGAGCATTTCAGCAAAAGGTAAGAAATAAAAATTAAAAGGTCATAACACAACAAACCTTTTATGCATTTAGAAGGATGAGGGAGAAGAAAGGAAAGAAGGAGATGCAGTGAACCAAAATATGACCAGTATCATTTTATAGCTGCTAGAGATCATATATTTACCTTCTCCTTTGCTTTAAATCTGAATCTTCACCACTGTTTTGATTTTTCCTGTGACATTAAAGAAGTTTCATGAAATTTCATAGTTACTTAATACAAATACCCATAAAAAATCCCCACAGTGTTTTAGTTTTTTGATAGATTTTTTTTATTCCAGTATGATGTCAGGTAGAGAAAATAGGGCATGTGGTTTTCTTAAACCTTTCAGGACACCTTTACAGTAAGTTTTGAAGGCATGATTCCATTCAAGCTCTCATTGCAAACTCCTGATTTGCAAAATTAAGTGTGCTGGCCTTTGGAGTTTCCTACTGTTTCCAGCATAGCAGAGCCTGGTGGTTTCCTCTTAACTCCAGTAAAGAGTGCATAAACAGCACAGCTATTGCTATTAACAGTTGGAAAAGTAAAGTGCACAAATGAAAAAACCAAGACTCAGGAAGGCATAATTAAGTTAAAATCTACCTACTATTGTCAGTCTTCACAGCCTCACATATGAGACATTTAAAAACATTTTGTTCATGTGGGAGCCCGAGAGAAAACTTGCTATTGGCATGACTGTCTGTCCACTGGCTAGATCAGCCCAATGCAAATCCCAGATGATAAAAGCACTTTCCTGCTGCACAGTGCACAATCACTTTTCTTTTCTTGGTTTTGCATTGCACATCTCTACTCTTTTGTTTTACAAAGCCAAACAAGTCCTTCTGACAACTAAGCTAGCAATGTATCAGAAAACCTGTGCTGGTTTGGTTTGCAGTAGAGTTAGTTTTCTTCACAGAGGCAGGCATGGGGCTGTGTTTTGAGGTTGTGCTGAACATAGGGTTGATAATATAGACACGTTTTGGTTATTGCTGAGCAGGGATTGCACAGAGCCGAGGCCATACTTGGAAGGATACCGGGCGTGCATGGGGTGCTGGGACAGGACATAGTCAGGAGAGGTGACCCAAACAGACCAAAGGGATATTCCAGACCATGTGACATCAGGCTCTGTACAAAGTGGGGGAAAGAGGAAGGAGAAGATGTTTGGACTGATGGTGTTTGTCCTCCCAAGTCACCATTAGTGTAATGGGGCCCTGCTCTGCTGGAAATGGCTGAACACTTGCCCACCCACGGGAAGCAGTGAATTCATTCATTGGTTTGCTCTGCTTGTGTGCACAGCTTTTGCTTTCCCTATTAAACTGTTTCTCAACTGACGAAGTTTCTACTTCCTACCCTTCTGATCTCTCCCTGCTGGTGGGGGAGTGAGTGAGGGGCTGCCTGGGGCTTAACTGAGGTTGAAACATGAAAAACCCATTCAGGAAACACATTGCTGTTAACACCTACAAAAACTCTATCCAACCAAATAAACATAATTCCATTGCCCAAGAGTTATACTGATTTATTTGAGGTCACTAAGCATGCACTATGGGTGAATTTCTTCTATCCTGTCGAGACAGCTAATGGCAGATAAAAGGTCTGAAAAAGTTCAGAAACCTGACAAGGATAAAAGCTCCACATCAAATTAGATTTCCTCATCAATATATCTGCATTGTCAGAGACCCCTTTGCAAGCTCTGGCTTTGAAGGCCAAATAGGTACTCATTTCAGAGCTGTCAGAAAGAGATGTAACTCTCATGTGCTGGCTCCTAAGGCAGTTCTGGAAGACTGCAATGAATATGGCACAGTATCTGTACTTGTTTATACTTCATAACAGATCACAGCACCAGGCAGGGTGCCCCAGCAATGAAAGCAGCTTCTCAGCAGGACAAATCATCCAGGTAACACACAGTCTCTCAATACTTTATTCCTTCAGAACTGTCCCTGTAATTTGCTTTTTGGACATGGGCAAGGAGACACAGCACAGAATCTCCACATATTCTATTTAAGTCATTCAATTCAGATGGTACCAATTGAAAGTGTTACACGGTTGAATTTTTGCTAGCATCCTCTCTAATGCAAAGTGGCTCACAAATGGGACTGTTGAAGACAGCTTTATGGCTCATTTGTGTAACCCTTGGGGCAGTTAAAGTAAAGAAATGTACTTATAACACTACTTTGGAAGCTCACTGTCAAGCAAGCAAATCCATCAGTGCTTTCATTCACCAGGTAAAAAGAGCTCCAGTAACTAAGGAATCTTGCACATGCCGATAATGAAACTTTTCACATTTTTAACATCATTTTCCCACAACAGCACAGGAACAAACAACCTGAGCAAAGCTTCCTTTCCAAAAACAGCTGTGGTATTCTTGCTCAGGTGGTTTTTTTGACTCACAACTGGCCCCTGGAATACCCCCTTTTCCAGGACCCAGTTGTGCCTCCACGAGCTGAACACTGAGCATGCAAGATCTCAAGTTTCTACACAGAGAATCTGACAGTAATTAATCCTGAGGCTCTTACCTCCTCCGAACTGGCTGCCCAGACTCATTCTCACTGCCACCAGATGGGTTCCTTCGGCAAGAGTAAGGAAACTTTGGTGATTTATTGCGGTCACTGGCAGAATTATACAGTCCACTAAGGTTAAAAAAGGAAGAGCAAAGAGTCAGCTTTAAAATTTCCAGGGCAGTTAGGCCAGCTAACTGAGATTCAGCTTACAAAAATGTGAAGATTCATGCACGCACACACACATGCACATTCAGCTATACACATTTTTCTGGGTGTTAGTGGGTGTTCTATGCAAATGCAGATAGTACTGCTTTCTAGCAATAAATTTTTCACACTAAACCTTGAAATGTAGGAGAGAGACCACTTAGCATTGCCAAGTCAACAACTCCAAGCTTACAAAATATAGATTTTAGTTTATTAAAATTCTTTTACCATAATAAATTTATGTGCTTTAGTATGGCATATCTGTGATGGTTTCATCACGTTCTATATTTCATTTGACTGGAAGAATATAAAGCAAACCAGGCCCATCTTTAAATTACAAAGATAGTTTATTAATACACACAAAAACAACAAGAAAAGGGAAAAAAAACCAACAACAACAACAAATGAAACTTCTAAAACATCTTTCTTTCTCTTTCTAAGTTTTTTACCTTTCTTCACTCAACATAAAAAGACATGACTCGCAACTTCAGCCAGTTTTACCATTTTAAAAATAACCTTTTATCAGTTCTTTTAGGAAAGGAGTCTCTCTGGGTTCTATATAGACATACCATGCTCTACATCTGCGAGGATTTCAAAGGAACTCCTGCAGACTGCGAAATCTTACCCATTAGCAGTTCTCTCAACACTGCACATAGGCCATATTTGCTTACTGGGGTACTGTTTAAGGATGCCTCCTCTAGTATGACACAAAGATTCTCTTTTTCTATTTCCAAAATCATCTCAAGACCCAAAAACAAATCTCCTCTTTCTTTAGGAGCAAAAAGCTTCATATCACTTTTAACTAGAACCTTACATCCCCCCAAAAGCAATTATATGTTACAGGAAAAAAAAACTAGTTCAGTCTTTATAGTTTACCAGAAATGTCCAGCCAAAATTAGGCCACTCCTTGTCCTTTTGCCTTAAAGTCCTTTTCACTCTTCCCTTACCGACTGTAGCTTCATGCCGTGTCTTTCCATAGTTCATTCGCTATAACTATTCTTCTTCCGGAGAAAGATGATGTTTAGGAAAATCCATCTGCTCACAACAAAAGGTTAAACTTTTCGGGCTGTCGGGCTGCCCACGTGGCTCTGCGGCGGGAAACTGAGTCGTTTAGAAGCCGTGCGCTGGTTTCTTCGGCTTGAAAAGAATAGCAAGGGCGAAGGGGCACTCCGTCCGAGCTCTCTCTCTCTCTCTCCATGCTGTCCGCCTCTCCGCGAGACAGCGGCTCCTAAAGCTCCGACCCGGCCTGCCCCGGCTCCGGCAGCATTGGGGCCCGGCCCGGCCCGCCCGGCCCGCCACAGCCGCCCCGGGGTGGGGGGGCACCGAGGCCGGCCGGCCCCGGGGCTCCCTGTCCTTAGTCTGCCACCCTAAAGACAAAGAGGTCGCTCCTCCCCCCACCCAGCCTTTTTAAGCATTTTGCCAAAAGTCGCAGCTTGTCCTCCACTGGACAAACTGCTTGTCAATCAAAAAAGCTGACCCCGATTGGAACAAAATCAGGCCCCTCCTAGCCCATGACAATATCCAACCCAGAGCTAGGCATTCTTCATGTTTTCCATGGATGTAGCTGTGAAAACTTCCCAAGTTTTGTCATTACATACATCTTCATCACAGAGCTGATGCTTGGGAACGTGAAACAATTCTATCTCCACTTCTCTTCTGTTTATCCACGTAAACCTCTGCCAATGGTGTGAAGGTGTTCCAAGCTCCAGCTTTCTTTCTGCTTTCCTAAAAGCCTCTGGTCTTCAAATTGAATACATTCTTCTTCATCTGCGTCTGTGGACAGCTGATTATAGCACTGCTCTGCACTGGTGAAAAGCTCCCACAGCTCATCTCCATGAGAATTATTATTAGGAGCTGTGAAAGCCTCTGTGCAACATCCAGCCTACTTATGTGTCTAAACCTGCATAGTGCTTTAAATAGAATTAATAGAGTTGCAAAAACTCAATTCTACCATTGTTTGGCTCCTGCAAGATCAAACCTCCTGCTGTCCTGAGAGCAATTGAAACACTGGAGACATAAAGTGACCACTTTTCTAAAAATAACCGAAGAAAGGTCTGTCGTAGCAAGAGAATATTTGCTTGCTGCTTTGTTCTTATTCTCGAAACTACTGCTGTTTACAGGAGTACAAGGGATAAATCATCAGGGTGCCCCAAATGACACATCAGGTATTGATCTGAATTGTCATAAAAAAGCAGGACCATTCTTCTGGATTACACTTCACATGCTACCTGGTTCAGTAGCCTGTTTCCAACAGTAGCTGTAAACAACCAACTACAGGAAGCAAAACCTTGAAGACAGCTCCCCAGTGCTCTATAAGTCCCATACCATTCCCAATCCAGAGGACTTACTGAGCCAGCTGCTGCACCTCTGTCTTCAGAAGCCCTTCAGGATTTTTGTTCCATGACTCGCCCAGCTTCCCTCAGGAATTCACCTCCTTGCAAAGAAGGACCTCAGGTCTCATGGTGAGTCCCTACTGACTGCCTTTATCAACACTTTTAAACCACCTTCAACAGCTTCACTTGAAGATTCTTAATTCTTTTGCTGTTAAAATAGAGCCCTGATCGCTTTCTCATTTCTCAGTATGACTTGTGATTTTCTAGATGTCATCCCCTGAAAGTGCCTCTTTTACAGTCTGAAGGAAGTTCCTGTCTGCCTCTGCCCTTGCCCCTTGTACAGATTTACTGCAGAGCCTTTCACATTTTTGATCACCTTTGCTACCCCTCTCAGTCTATTCGTTTTCCTGAGATAAAGACATCAGAACTGCTTCCAAAATTCATGAAGAACATATGTGATCCACCAATTTGTATAATGGCATAAAGCTGTTCTCTTGCTTTACTAGTAATTGCTAGTTGTTTTTCTGATGGCTACACACCTGATGTTTTCTTTGTTATCCATCATAATTCCACAGCACTTCATATTAATCAGAAATCTAAGGTTTTTAAGGACTTTTTTTGCCCTCATGTACCTCTCTTCACATTTTTTGACTCAACAGATTCTACTGATCAGTCACACTTTAGGAGTCTTTCTGCCACTCTTCACAGACAAATTTATCACTATCCTAAACAATTTTGTATCATCACCAAACTTTATTAGCCCTTTTCCAAGTTGTTTGACAAATATAGTAAATATCAGAGGTCTATGAACAGATCTCTGTAGAAAGCCACTGCTGATATTCACTCACTGGCTACCTCCTCTTACATACTTTCCTAGTTTTTAACTATTTATTTATCCATGAAAAAACCTACCTGCTTACATACAATACACATATATTATGAATCAAATAACACATTAATAAATTATATTAATAACCTTCAACCTTCTGCTGTGGTATGATATTTACCATTGCACAATACCTAAGACATCAAGTCTTGCCTTACCTCTGTGGACCATTTTCTTCCCACGGAGCACTTGTTTTACTTCTTTGTGTTTGTGGACTGTTTTCATTTTTCATCTTTTTAAAGCTAAATAAGAGTACAGATTATACATATGTATATATTTATTTAAAAAAAATTGTACACAGATCACATTTTCTTTTATGCTGACCACTTAAAATTTAATATTAAAGGCATGCACTCATTAGAGAGACCCAGCCTGGCATACAGTTATTTATTTGTTAAGTGAAAGAGGCCAAAGAGCTGCTATGTTGAAAAATCTCTCCTAAAAAGAGCAATCATGAAGGGAAGGAGAAAGAAGGAAAAGAAAAAAAGAAAAAGAAAAAAGGAAAAAGAAAAAGAAAAAGAAAAAGAAAAAGAAAAAGAAAAAGAAAAAGAAAAAGAAAAAGAAAAAGAAAAAGAAAAAGAAAAAGGAGAAAAAGGAGAAAAAGGAGAAAAAGGAGAAAAAGGAGAAAAAGGAGAAAAAGGAGAAAAAGGAGAAAAAGGAGAAAAAGGAGAAAGGAAAAGAGAAGGGGAGAAGGGGAGGGGATTATCATATTTCTCTACCATTTTCCATGTGTACGGTATCTACAGTACCTACTTTAAAATGGGAGCATGAAAGGCAGGGGTGATGAAAACTGTTCAAATCATGACAGATCACATGTTCATAGGTTCATAGAGTAGCATATCCTTCTCATACCCCACCTAGTGAAGCCTTGGGTTTTATTTTTGTCAGAAAGACATTTTTGTGAAAGACCTGACTTCACTGACTGCTGCAAGGCAAAGTACCAGGACAGTCACCTGGCTTGAGAGATATATCAGCCTTTGTAACCAGTCTTCCACCATACCTATGGGGATGGAGGGAAAAAGCAGTATGCTACAGTTCTTCCTTTATTCCTATCATTCTCACAGTGTCAGGTTTTACAGCTTCTGACCCATTAGAGCTTCCAGTTAATTGCTACTTCAAATGCTGGGAAATGGCTTTTAGCTGAAGCACACCCCTGTCCTTGCCAATGGCTGGGCAGAGCTTTTCCTGCAGCATCATCTCTAGAGCTCTTTTCCTGCATGGACAAGCAGTTCATGAGACAAAATGAGGCAGCCACACTGATTTCCACTAGGGTCATCAAGAAGTATTACTGACAGCAACCCCGTACAATCATTAATACATCATATATTTATAAAGTGCAACTCAAGCAGAAAAAAATAAAAGCTTTGCAGTTGCTTACAGAGATGACTGTATAAGCTGGGAGTTCTTTCCCCAGAGCAGGAGGTGACAGACAGCTTTATGAAGGAATTGTGGCTCCTTAACTCACTAATCCACTTTTAACCTCAGCCTTTGGTTACTACAGGTCACTGAGTTAATCATTTAATTCTCACAGAGTGAACAAAATGCAAAGCTACAGTAAGTCAGCAGGAAAAGAAATTAAATTACACCTTATCAGGTAAATAATTTTCTTAATACTGCACCCATTAATTATTGAGTCATAAGTGCATCCAATCTATTCCCAGACTTAAAAATATGTGCTTACTACAGACTGAGCAAGTAACTCAGATATTGCAACTCATATTGCAAAAAGGAATTGATTTGCATAGCATAAACTACTGAACAATACCTAGGTTGAACTTAAACAACTGTGAATACTGTTTTCAAATCTTAAAAAGAGAAAGAAAAAGTATGTGGGAGGTGAATTTACTGCCTTAAATTCCCAAGTCATTATTTATTTGGAGCAGATACACTCTTTACGTACAGAAATCTAGTGCATGGCAGCTCTTCAAATATCAACCGTATCTCCAGGAATTCAGTTACAAAAGGTACTGAGTTCATACAAAGTATCTGAAAGGGTTGGGATCTGAATTTCATGTGAGATTTCATTGGGGAGGTTTTATAATTTGAGTTTATACCACCTTACACAGAAGCAATTAACTATAGATCTCAACAGTGAACAAAATGTTAAATGTGAAAACTCAGCTTGTGAACACTACTGAAAGATGCTCTGCAAGCATCATGGACAACTAATGCAAGAATTACACAGGATGGAGCAAACTTCCAAAACATAAGTGCTGCCTCACATACAAGAAGCCTGGCAGACCCAAAAGATGTTTTTCATGTGCAGACAGAGACACAGAGAAAACCAAATCCTAAATAGAAAAACAACTTCCAACACCTTTATTTTTTCTTTTTTCCTGGAAGTTACTAACACTGTCTGAAACATGACTCAGTAAGAATCCGCCTGTGAACTGCTTTTAAACTGTCAAGGTAAGAAACTAAACTCAGAAACCTTGAAGCTGTCATATTGAGAGCCACTTATTCTGGTTCTTCTTCTGCCTATTCATTTCTTTTTAACAGCTCATTATTAAAAATTCTGTAGTGAAGGTCTCCCATGCCTCCCAAAACTACGATCTCTGCACTATGGAACAATGGTACCTTTTGCTTTATATCTTTCTTTCTCCTAACAAATCACAGAACAACACACTGGTGAGGTTGTCAGGGTCCTCTGGATGTCATCTGCTCCAGCTGCCTGCTCCAGCAAGGTTACCCAGATTCAGTTGCCCAAGACTATTCCCAGACAGCTGTGGAATTATCTCTAAAGATGGAGACTCCACCACATTTCTGGACAACCTTTACCAGTGCTCAGTTGTCTGCACAGGGAAAAATTGTTTCCTGACATTCAGAAAGAACCTCCTGCATTTCAGTGTGTGCCCGCCCGGTCCTGTCACTGGGCACCACTGGGAGAAGCCTGGATCCTTCCTCTTCGTGCCTTCCCTCCATGTATTTTTTTACCTCTGTATTGTATTCTACTTAATGGTTTAGCTTCAGCATGACCAAGTGACAAAATCATAAACTTTCTTTTAACACACAATCAGCATTATTTTCTAAAGGCTAGAATAGGGGATTCAATTTCCCTCAAAATGAGTAAGCAATTTAACTCAGCTTTTCATTTGGAGGTCAACTGTTCAAAATGTTAGGCAATAGAGAACACTATCCACCAAGTATTTGCAGTAAATCTTTTAGATCCTTTTTCAGAGGTCAATCCAGACATCTAGTTTGTGAAGCTCACAGCTTCAATGCATAGGTGAGCCCAGTTAAGGGTTACTCAGTCAAGAAAGAAACCCAAGTGTCCAGATTGCCAAGCATGCAGAGACAGATATCCAGGCAACTAAACAGAAGTGCTGTGGTTTTGACTAATTCTTGTGTCTGATCACTCTTTTTCTGATTCAGGCACATAAATTCAACCTAAAATTAGGGGTGGGGATATAAAACTCTTTCTGAATCTGAGCCTTACCTCTTCCTTTCAAATATGCTTAATAACCAAAGGTGTGCACTACAGCACTGATAAATTCAACACAGAAGAACACAGAAGTCCAGAGGAGCCCTGGTAATTCACTATTCCTACAGATCAGGAACAAACATTCCTGATTTTTATTACAATTTGAACAGTGTAATGGGCAATCGTTGCAAGATTAACAAACCTGCTGGGAGAGAGCCCATGCTCCTCCCTGCCCACACATCCCAAGCTTGCCCTGTTCAGAGACAGAAGGCCCATGCCCTGAGGGCTCTGACAGCCAGCCCACATCTCCCAGGGGAGAGAGTAATAAATAAGACTTCACAGGACTATCCTGACCAGTACCCTTTGGGTCATTACCTGTTTTTTTTCCTATTTAAATCTGAAACTGTCTGCCTTCCCATTAACTTGTGCTGATTTATGGGTTTTCAAACCATGTGTCGCCTGAAATCCCTGTTCTGCACTGATTGGAAGATTAGGGGTTTATAGAATGAATTACTTGGCAACACTCTCTGACTTTCGTCAGCAGATGATCAGATGGTCCTGAACAAGGGCAGGATAAACTGACACTAATGATTACTAAATGTGTTACTCTATCCGATGTGTGGTGCAACCTCTTAAATCTGTAAGGAAACTGCAAGTCTACATACCTTTTCACTGGAGAAGGTGCAATAATTTTGGTAGTTCCTTCATTTTCCCCATTTGTTGTAACCTGGCTCATGTTCTTAGAACCTGGGAAACAAAAGCCCAAAACAGATGAGTCCTGTAGCATGAATTTTTGCATACCTATTCAGCATAATTACCTACAGGGCAGCATGAGAGATAAAATGACACACAAGATATCTGGTGCATGCTCTTCTTGTTAAGGGTGTATAAGGATCACACCTTTGTATCTTATCCTTATTTCTAGGTGTATCAGGGCACAAGAAAGTTAACATGAAGCACATTCATTACTCTTCCACATAAGACAGAGAAGCCTGAAGCTGTGGTTCTCGAAGGGATACTCTGCCACTGTCAACAAAAGGAAATCCTCTCCTCAGTCAACAAGAATAAAGGTGTGAGGAGAATGCAGTTTGATTCCTGCTGTTGCTATGATTTCAGTTTCCATGCTTTGCTATTAATATTAATCTGTAATTTTCCTTCAGTTCACACATTGTTTTTCCACCTAATTGACAATTTCAGACATTTCTTACAAAACTATTACCATCTATAGAAACATGTTCAGTATCATTTTTGCTGTAGACCTCCTCTGGACAGGATTCTGAACATGTTCATTCAAGATAATTAAATAGATTGAACATTATAATACAATGTCCTCTGGACACAACAACAGCATCACAGTGTTGTTAATACAGTGGTACAAACCCCAAGTCATTTTGAATGGCTAAACTAAAAATGTGATGTTTTCATTTAAGCTGTGGAAAGATTTTGCATGGTAAATTTTTACTTAGCCTCAGAGAAAGGATTTCTTCACAATCTCCCTCAACCTCCCATACCACCCTTTTGGCATATAAAGTCTCTGGACCCTGCCTCAAGACAAATACTTGAGATTTTCTAAGGCATTTTGTCTGCTTATCGGTTGGTTCTCTTACAGGTTAGATTTGCCAGTCTCCTGCAGAAACCAGCAAATATATGACTTTTTCAAACAAAGGAACTGATCTCAGTGCTTCACATATTCCTCTGTGAGGAAATTTTCGATTAAGTCACAGAAAGTCCTTGTCACTTAATGGAGTTATAAAAACTTCTGCTCTAAAACATATCATAGTGAAACAACTCTCAGAAAAACAGCCAAGGGTCAGATGAGGTAAAAGTAATAGACACCTCCAGGAGTGCTCATTTGCTATATTTGGGAATATCCTTACCATTCTGCAGGCACCCAGTCACCTCTGGGTGTCAGGCCATGGTGGGTTAATCAGGAGCTTTCTGTCCCCACTTAAAGAAACTGTAATGATAGTCTCCAAGTATGTTCCACCTGGTGTATCTTTTACTGACTACAGTACTGTTCTATCAACTTATACCCTGCATGATATAATTACCTAAAATAAAAGAGCAGACTCCAAAAACACTGTTGAAATACTAATCCCATTGCAAAAACCTAGGTATATCACTGTTTCTTGCTTGCCGAGGCAATAGGCCTCTCAAAAATACCTTAGACAGTCAGAAATCTTGAACATCTCATTTCTGGATGGTTTCCCTGGTTGTTTACATTTGGCTGGGTAAGGTACTCTCAGGATTAAATGAACTGCACTGAACTTTTCTAATGAGGTGAATGCACACACTTAATTCCCTTTTACAACCATCTTGATGCTGATTTGTCCATTCAGTTCAAGCCAACTATTACATTTTTAAAAACTCAAGTGTCCAAAACCATATCAGCATGGCAAGGTAGTTAGCTTGGCATGCCTGTTTCTTATCAGGTAAAGCTACTTATCTGAGGTTATCTGGAAGCAATGTTTGTGTTTAAGCCAAATCATGAGAGCAGCAGACAGTGTGACCAAATAGAAAACATGCAGTAAGAGCTCATGCTTTGCGCCCTGGGCTACTATGAGCCTACAAAAACAAATGGACTTCCACATGTCTACACCAGCACAGCCTACTCCATAATAATGGCCATTTTTCTTATTAGTTTCTAAGCCTGTAGCCCCAAGAGTCTGTTCATCTCATGCCCCGTGACTGAAATGAGGAAGCAGTCACACTAGTCCTTTTACCAAACATTGGATTTTAAGTAAACTTTGAAGTATAAAGCTCAAAGTATATAAATTAGGAAATAGCTAAAATCACCCCAAAATCCATTTTCTCAAAAATCTAACTTTCAAACCTAATCTTACAGTTTTCTGGGAAAAGACTTTGACTGCGCCAGACCAACCGTTCTACCTACCATGGCTACTAGTAGGGTAGTGACAGGCATCTGTGTTAAAATGTGATTGCTTAGGGATTATCACAATACAGATAGTACTGTAACTGTAATAGCCACACCCAGCTCTCCAGCCGGCTTCTAAATCAGAATGGCAGCACTTATTTTACACTGGTTTATACAACTCCACATGCAAAGGCAGGGACAAACCAAGTCCTCAGCTACCAAACAACAACAAACCATAAGCAAAGTGTTTTCCACCACTGAATAAACTTCAGACCCACAGCAACAGGTTTGGTCACATCAATGTTTGTCCTGAGAGGGTGTTCCCAAGAAGCTTTTAATGTTCAGCATTCAGCCAAAAGAATAATGAACACTTTCACCCTATGTTGTGAAAGCTGAACATTATCAGTCTGACCCTGTGACAGTAAGACAGAACAGTGAGAGATCCTGCTCTATATTTGAGTTTATTATTTGCAAGCAGAGCAAAATGCAACTGTAATTCTCTCTCAGCTGAAAGGGGAAAAATAAGCAAATGAAACAAGTTACACTTATCTCACTCATAAGGATTAACAGAACAAAACAAAAACATTCTTTCTCTAAATGAACACCAACTTAAATATCACCCTGAACATACAGCAGAAAAACCCCCATGCACTAATATAAAAACACCATCTAAATCTAATATAAAATCATAGCCATTAAAGTTTCCTGATATGATTTTTCCACTAGCCCTAGAACATTTGAGACATGAAATGTATCAAACAAGTGTCAAAATGGAGGTTACTGCATTCTAAACCACTGCAATCTGTATTCTAGGAAAATAATCTGCCTTGCAAAAGCCAAAAGGTCTGTACTATTCATACTGTCAGGGAAAGCAGTCAGTGGCAGTAGCTTTTATACGCAAAAATAGTTTCTCTCTGTTGATGGTATCATATCCCTCAATCTTGCTGTTAAACCATAAATATTTTTACTGAAAAGAGAAATAATATTTTCTATTTTCTATTTTCAATTTTCTATTGTCTTGGCTGTCACCTGCTCCAGCTCTTGACCCAGAGTTCACCAAGTGTCTGCAGTCCTAAGGACTTTAGTGTACTTTAGTGGACCAATGAGACAAAAAACCACTATTGCTCAGCTCTGCTAGAGATAACTAACCTCTACCTTCAGGTGACAGAAAAAAAAAATATAAAAGCACATACTATGTTTATAACACCAGAATGCTAGAGATAACTAACCTCTACCTTCAGGTGACAGAAAAAAAAAATATAAAAAGCACATACTATGTTTATAACACCAGAACATGTATGCAAAAAGAAGTAACAAGAGAAAGGGTTTTAGTTAGATGTCAGAGGTTAGAGGTTTTAGCACTTCACAGACACTTATCTGATGGAGGCAATGCCAATTTTATATGTTGCAATCATGCTCTTGTTCTAACTGCCCCAAAACCACTGCTGTGGCTGGTCCCATCACTGGTACCAATAGATTAAAAAAAAAAGATTAAACAAAATCAAAATGGCTAATTGCAGTGGCTGCAAAAATGAAGCATTTAATACATTTCACCTTGCAGTCTTAAGAAAAGATAAAAAGGGAAAAAAGCAGAGAAGGTGGAAGGAAGTCATTTCATACGAGCTATTTGTGAGCTGTTGTTGGATTTGGGGAAGTAAATGAAAATTTGACTTTCATTCAAAACCAATTAAATTATAAGCCTTTGTCCATCTGGATCCTAACTAAAGTGGTATTTGACAGAAAATACCTTAAGATATAATTTAATTTAATGCAAATTAAATCACCCTGTTTAAAATGTTGGACAAGTCATTTTAACCTTAATACACCGCACTACAAACAGAAAATTAAGAACAAAGGACTAGGCATCAATGATGACCTTCTGCATAATGTCATTATGTAAAAGGAATATTTATTTTGAGAAGAAATGTAATTTAATTTTCTCAAACATTTTAGTCTGGAAAACTTTTACAAAAATCATAAAACTTATTAGACTACCAGGTTAGTTCCCAAAATAAAAGATAGTCCACAAAATAAAATATATATTGGGATAATATATTTAAGCAAATGATGCTTAAAATATTCAAAATAGTCTTGATTTATTGTGCAAAATGGACTTCGTTATATCTAAGAATAACTTTAGGTTAGAAGTAGGTAGACTAGCAAAAGAGGTAGATTTATTTTATGCAATAGACTATCACATGTTGTCTGACACAGTGAGGAGAAGCAGCATTAGCCTTCATTCAGCTTCTGAAAGCCTGTTTAAATGGAGGAAGAACATTCAATTTTATCACTGTGAATAGCAAAGACAAACTTAAAAAACAAAAGGAGACAGTATGCCTATTTACAGGGAAAGATGGCATTTGAAAGACATAGCTGTCTTTCTTCAGCCCATATTTTGAGCAGGAAATGAAACAAATTCATTTAACATTAATATCATCTAAGTTAATATATTTGCCCCAGTGGAATATGACTGCACACTTGGAACACATGGATAATCAATTAAGCTTTAATTTAAAAAGAAAACAGATGGATGATAGAGATAACACAACTACATGTAAGTAAAATGGTGAAAAAGCAGACATTTTATTTTAAAGTGGCAGAAAGTGTTTAAAGCCACCAAAACAACAAACGTGTTGTCCAGAGAATTCTGCATCACATTACACCAGCAGAAGAGGCTATGGGAAGGTTTCAGCTTTTCCTCAGGTTTCCAGACAAAGACAATGAAAACAAAATGAACATAACACATGCACAGTCTTACAGCAACACTGACTGACCTTTGCTGCCTGGGCTAAAGCAAACATTATTTTAAACCAAGAGCTGAGTTTTAGGTGACAAATAGCCGCACAAATTTCCTGAAACAGAACCAGGGACTAATGAGGTAGGAAATGCTGTTTGGCTTGAACTGCTGCCCTAAGAACATGACAGTCCAGCTGAACAAAAAGTTTAAGTTATTAGATTCAAGGGCAAACACTTCTTGTCCTCCCAGACACCCACTTAAAACTGCACACACAATGAAACATACCAGAATCAGAAAGCAAAGCAATTCTTCTCTTTTTACACTAAATAAAATAAAATAAAATAAAATAAAATTTTAAAAAATATTGTAAACTGGCTCTATTTTCCAAGGCTATACTTGTAATTATGTTACATTCCAAGAGCCACCACAGCTAAAAGGCAGAGCACACCAGTTTTGTTTCTAAATCAAAAGACAAAAGACTGCATTCAGGATAAACACTGGAGGTTTCCAGAGGTATATGTCAGCTCTCTGTTTAAAAATAGGTTCTCAAATTCTATAGTGGCATATTAAATCACAATAAAAGATATTGTTTACATTTTAAGCCCAGACAAGTTTTTTCTGAAGTAGCAAGCACACACACACACACACACACACACACACATGTGCTTAACTCCATGCACAAGTTTGACTGAACTGTGTGTGCTTTCTAAGGTAGATGAAGCTAAGTAACACCCATGTATTCATATGTGGACCTGGAGCCTGACATGTCTATTACCAAATTTCAGGAAGCATCTGTTATCTAGGGCATGACTTCTGTGATCCAAGTTTAATCCTATCTCCTTTAACACCTGTAAAATCTTCCAGCTTGCCATGACAGCTTTCACGTGCAGAACAGATTTCCAGCTCACACATCTGAAGCATGTTAAAATTGCATGGCACTAACTTCTGTTCCACTTAATATCAAAATAAAGGGATGTTCTCCTTGAAATGGGAAGAGGATGCACAAAAGTGGCATCTTGGGTCAAACAAACCAAACAATGGGATACTAACCAAGACATACTGGTATAAAATTAGCTTGCAAGAGACAGGACTCCTGAGAATAAAACACGTTCTCACTGCCTGTTTTCAAACTTCCCTTTCAACCTTTACATTAGACATACACACATGGGGTTTTATCCTCTTTAATCCACAGCAACTTTTTTCTCCAGAAAGCTGGAGGTTTCATATCCTGTTAAGCTTAGATATAAATACTGACCTAAGGCAAAACACAGAATCCAATCTGAGAGATCCTCCAGGACACTGCAGCAGTTCTGAGTGACCTCATGATAAGAAAAAAAAGAAGACATCTGCCCCCAGGTCAGCAGAGAAGGACTTACCTTTCTGTTGTGTTCTTTTGGGGTAAGTCTTGCTGCGACTTCTTTCAATGCTCTGGTCAGGCCGTGGAAGCTGCACAGAAGGGTCTCTGGTCATTCGCAAAGATGTTTTGCCACTTCAAAACACAATAAAATCATGAGAAAGTACTTAGAATAGTTATCAAGGAGGATCATTAGACTGAAAAAAATGCTATTAACTTGTCATCCCACCTCTGGTTCTCTGTTGAGCAGCACTACCCTGAATTTTGTTTTGAATCTGTCACTGGCAAAATCATCAACAGATTGTGCCAACCACTCTTATATTTGGCATTTTCAAGTGGAGATAGGCCACTAATACAAAATGTTGGTTTGTTAGGAATATTTTAAGATAGTATGACTTTTTCTAACCTAGAATATTCTAACATACTACTTTCTTAAGTAATATTATTTCTTCCTGAACTTTTCTGTAAGTTTTCCTCCCAGGAAAATGTATTTGATATTGTTTACACAATATTGTTCCAGTCAGTCACGGGCTACTCCTCTGGCATGTGGAATGACAGCCTAAAAGACTACAAAACAAACTGTAGGAAAGGACTCTCACTAGCATGGCCCCAGATGACAACAAAATGAGCAAAAAAGCCTTGATTCTTGTTTACAGTAAGGTTTTCCTTCATGCACAATTGAAGTAAATTTTTAAGTTCAAATAAATTTTTTATACTCTTTTTAATGGTTCTCTCAGTATGACTAAGCAGAATATTGTGGTCATAACAAAAATTTAAAATTCCTATTCCTCCCCAAAACTCTGTATTTGATCCTGGAAACTTACTAAACAAGAGAAGTAATTGAAACTATTAATTCCTTAATACCTGAAGTTTGATGATTTTGAAACAAAAGCTATTGTAGTAGAAAGCACCAAGCAATTGTAGAGGAATTACATAAGTAGATTTTCTGAATTATGTGAATAGACTCCATGAAATCCTGATAGTATTGTCACCAGTAGCCCTTCACAGATAGTCAGCACTGCAGAATTTTAATATTTTCAAACTTATAAAATAATTAAACAACAAAAAAATTCTCAAATCCTAACCCTGCATCACAGTACTGTGGTTTTGTTTTTTTTTTTATTTAGTTGCTTAAAGCATGCTCCCAAGTTAGACAGAAAACTCTTCTGCTCAACTTTTAAGTTTGGTAACCATGGCAGTCCTGCAAAATCCAGAAGCAATTTTAACAAAACATCTGGAAATAGGACCTTCCACCCCCACTAAGACCTCCAAAGCAATCAATCTTAAGACAAGAAAATTTCCTTCCTGAAAACTGTCTGACACACAATGAGAAGTATCTAGAAGATTTAGCAAAACAAAACAAAACCAAAAACAACATAAAAAACCCAACACCACAAGGCAAATGAAAATATAATGGTCCCCCCAATTACACAGAAAAACAGAGGGATTATGGTTTCTGCTCTGAGCTAATGATTTGTGTGGATACACAACACTTGTCACTGCTTTTGCCGCTACAATGGGGACCAAAGGCAAAAAGGGAAGACAAACGAAGTTGTCAGTTATGACCATCATCCCAGCATGGCAAGCCTGATCACCGATGACCCATGACATTTATTAAAATAGGAAGATGAACTGAACTACAACCAACAGCAATAGCTCAAACATAGTTAATTGCATCATGGCATGTTGTTTTTTAATTGATTGGAAAGTTCTTGCCAGTACAAAGCTTTCTCCTCCCCAGCACCAGTGCCCGACTCCAATCTGCTAAAGTGGTCCAACAGAAAAAACTCATCTGCAGTACTCTGGTAGGAATCCAGTGAACCCATTATCCCAGACGGGCTAAGTCAGGCCAGGATCCACTACAAACACAAAAGGCAGGACAATCATTGCTCTGTTATCCACAGCAAGAAGAATCTGGATCATGCCAGAGAGTGTGAACTCACATAATCTGGATTATGAAATTATGAAATAGGCAAAGTGACAAGATCTGCCTAACTAATGATTGTCAACCTTACTCATTATGATCCATTTATTTATTGCATGATAGTGGAAACAGTGCTCTTTATTCAACCTTAATTTCAAGTTTACAGCAACTTTAAAGGTTTACAACCTTGAACATTCATTCAATATTGTCACCTATTCAAGTCAGAAAAGACACACCTTCATTTTGGTATTTCTCAGTTGTCAGGAAAACCTCCTTAGGACATGAACATAATTTCAGGATTTAAAAGGAGATAATGATTTTAAAAAAATGTCAAAGCTCCTCCCACTTTGACTACAGCCTATAGCAGGCCTCAATCAATTCTGAGGATCTGGAGAAGAAACTTATATTTGTCCCAAAACTGCCAAACTCCTAAGGAGAGTCTGTTAAAATGGCCCTGATTTATCCTTTGTCTTCAGAACTATACTGGGTCATATTCTGAGTGGGGGTTTTCTTTCATTGGAAGGAAAGAGGAGAAGAGGAATGAAGAAAAAATGAACTAAAGTTTAAACAATAAAAAAAATTCACCTGTACCGATGTTTATAACCTATGGATCCAAACTTGCTGACTTTTCTTGACAGTGAGTTTGATTCATTCTCTGGCATCCTATGTAGTTTGAAAAATAAAATAACACAGTAAGTTGCATAGATAGGTCTGAATTATATCCCCTTCCCAAGTCAAGGAAAAAGAATACAAATTTGGGCTGAAAAAAAGTTTTTCTGCAAGTTCCTCTTCATTCCTACCTCTGGACAGACTCTTACGGGGTTGAGAGTCTCCCAAAGCCACCTGTTTGTCCCCCCTATTTTGACTACACACCTCTTTGTTTCAGAGTCATGTGTAAATTACTGGCACCAACAGCCTTTCACACAGTTTTGGGAGAAGACAAATCCTGTCACAATAGTGAGACTGCAGAAGGGATTTTCAGTTCACTCATTTACAGCACTGCTAAAGGCAACCCAGAGGATTCCATCCACCAGCTCCCAATTAGACACCTTAGCATATTTCTCTTGTTGTTTTTTGCAACAGTAAAATCAAGTACTCTGAGATGTGCAGTACTGGGAAGATTTTATACACTTCAGTAAGTAAGCAAAATTATGGAAATTCAATTAATTTCTATTAAAAAAAATCAGTGCGCTGTAGAAAATAGTAATGTCTGAATTCCAACAGCCTCTCTCAAGCAAAAGCTGCTACAGAAAATCTGATGGATAAATGCATCAAAATCTATATGGCAGCTTAAATCCTGCAATATACATTTGTGAATATTTCTGATAAAGCCTACTATACACAACCTGAAGTACTGTTTACAAAAGAATGCTAAGACAGAAGAAACCACCAAACTACCCAATTTTAAAAACATTGTTTCATGTGACTGTTAGAAAAGGTGTTGGCTTTTATAAAAGCATTCTATAACCAAGAGCACAAACATGTTTCCAGACAGCAAGCCTTTTTTGCACCACTCTGCAGGTATAACAAGGCTCCCACTCAGTGTAGTGGCCCTAAGAAAACACAACCTAACTTCTGCCTCACTCACCTGAAAAATGTATGATGCTCTACACAGCATTTCCAGAGATGTTTGCATGTGACCTTGTTACGTGCTTCAAAAAAGAAGGAAGTTTCATTGCACTGAAGATAAAACAAAACAAATGAATATTCTTATGGGGTATCCTGCCATTGAATTGAATCCCATTTACTGAATACAAGGACCAACCATCCCATGTCAGTCCATGCAAGAAAAGAAATCAGCACGAAGAAAAGCAGGTTCTATAATTCTGTAGAATTCTTCATTTAAAAGTGGTTTTCTTATTAAAAAACAGAGAAAAGAGAATATTGAAGCACTTCTGTCCTTCATTTTTGTTCATGCACATCAACTTTTTTCCTAAGTAAAACAACACAAGTCTTCTTTTATCAAAAATATGTTTCTGATGTTTCTGAAATTGCAGTTCAGATGTCAATCAAAAATATTCTGGTTAACAGTATAAAAAAGACAAGAATAAGTGAAAGAAAGGAACTCAAGATCAGTTATAAACTAATATGAAGCAATGACACAGGAAACACCAAACATACGTGTAGAAAAGGACAAAGGGTAAACCTGAAGAAAAAAAACCAGAAGAAGGGAAGGGTGTCATTTTTTTTTAAACGCTAACTTTAGAATAATTCAAAATGCTAGGAAAAAGTTGAAAGTCTTAAAATCCACCTTAAAATCTCTTAAGGAATACAACAACCACCACAACAAAAGAATAGTCAAAGCTTAAAAGCTGATCTCTGGAAACTGGCAGAGAAAAGAGAAGTGGGACATGTACAAACCATAACATACTTCCAACAGAAAAGGAGAAGCAACAGACACATCGTCACTGCTTGTCTTCAACAAGCTAAACACTCAGATGTGTTCACAAAAAATACCCTTCCATGTATTTTTCACTTGGTGAATTCAAGTGCTTAGTGTTTCAGCTGTGATTTGCACAAAGAATGAGCAGTCCCAGAAATGTCAGTGTGAGAGCTCAGCACAGTATGACACCCTCTGTAACAAAACTGAGTCTAAAACCATTTCACTGACATGTGAGTGACAAACTAGTGTGATTTACACCACCCTCAGCACCTGATTTCAGAAAATCTATGCCCTTGCATTAGTTACACTTCTGCAGTGACATGCATACACAACTAAAGAGCTCAGGCAAGTTTCTCCCCTCCTCATTTATTTGTTGTTTATTATTATCTCCAAACACCTTGCCACCTGTGAATTAACTCTCTATGTTCTCTAGAATTCAAAATTTCACCTGTAACAAAAACCAGTTTTATGTCTATTATGTCAAGCAGCCTCACAAAACCACAAATTACCTCTTGAAGCAGCTTTTCTTTCACCTTGAAACAAATAACAGTAAAATTGACAGAATTTTGCACCTCTGCTTAGAATAATAGAGATTTCATTCCCTGACAAAAAAAAAAAATTATACTGAAAACATATACATGAGCTTATTTCTCCCATGCCTTATTTTATTTAAATGTCTGGCTGGAACAGTCCAATGGAATAGGCAAAGAATTAAAATAATTCTCTGGTCTTCCATCAAAAGCACATTTTACTCTCCATGACAAGAGAGGAGAACACAGGTAATACAGTAACACATAAGACTACCAAGTATTCTCAGACCTAGGATTCCTTTATATATACAGCAATATATATCATGAAATAATTTTGTGGTACATTGGTCCCATAATTATATTCCCAAAGTCCCCTAGGTTTGATAGGGATTATCATCTCTCTGCAGGATTCACAAGTGGCTTAACTTATAGCAAAAATAAGTTTAATTCATGAAAAGTAAAGGCTTCCTGAAAATAGTTAAGGAGAAAAAATCAAACTATCTTGGAGTCTTCCAGAGTAACAACATTGCTCTTTCTCCTCTAATAGCTAGAAACAAGAGTCTACTCAGTGAAAAATCATACTGCATTTTACATTTTAAAACTTTTAAAGAAAACATGTAAAGTGGTACTTTACATTTGCTTATTTTTCACATGGTAAAAAAGTAGCTTTGGATTTCATTATTTGATTTAAATTACAAGTTCTATGTCAGATTGTCATCTAATATGATTTCATATAAACCCACACAACTATACTTATCTTCAAAAGAATAATATCAAACTGGACTGTAATATTGCAAACTTGATGCAATATGATGAGTCAGTTTAGCTTCTGTTAGAAAAAACTCAGTAACTCACTTTTAATATGTAGGGCCTTGCTCCTTCTTTGTTCACTCCTGCTTTTAGGCAAAGAATCCTCTGTTGCACTTAAATTTATTTAATTACATAATCTCAAAGGAAGGAGTTTCTGGGATGTGGGAAGAGAGGGGTAGAGAGAAGTCAGGTACGATTTTTTGACTTTTTTTTTAAAAGAGAATTTTTAAAATAAGGTGTTTCTGCCGTAACTTACTGTTAGACCAGTTTGAATGCCACTGGCATTCAATGAAAGATTCCTGCTGGGGAATAAGTTATATTTGTCCATCTTGTCTTTTTTAAGTTACAGTTTTAGAACTTTCCCATACACAGAACAAACAGCATGAAAATATATGAAAATCAGTAAGTGACAATAAGAGGGACCATATAGTTACACTGCTAGATCATATAAAGATCTGACCAGCAAAAATTACTGATTCCATCATATGAAGGCATAATTTTCTAAGGTGGAAGAAAGTTCACTCTAGCTGGTAAGAAAAATGTTGATGATGCTGAAACATCTACACATAGTATTCAGCACTCAGGGAGGGTAAAAAAAAAGGGGGGCGGGGGGGGCAGGGGGATGACTAAGCCTATAAATCCAATTTACCAAAATGTTATGGAACTCAGATCTCGAAAATGAAAGAATTGCCTAAAAATCATGGGACCAACAAGCCTTCTGATATCACACCCAGACTTATTTACTTGAATTTGAAGGAAAATCATGTCTGAAAACTGTGGTCTCAAAACTGATGCCTGCAAATAACAGCACAATTAGATTTTACTAGAGAGGAAAAAAAGCCTAAAACACTCATCCTCATCAAAGGGGAAACAATTCATAGTTCTTTCACCATGTCTCAGCTAATCTGGAAAGGATTCTGTAACTTATTGCAACCAAGTCTAGTATGAAACTGCTTAAAGCACAGGTCTTCCTCCACATTCCTTTTAGGACTATTTAAGGCTTGTAAGAGTAGTGATTACCTGACAATTTATAAATGCTTATATAAAAAAGTAAGTAATATTGAAAATACCAATACCTTTCTGGCTTAACATTTCTACCCCAAGGGAATGAATTGATTTATATACGTAAAGCAAGGATGGCCTTACCTGTTAAGACCATGACCTTTTGTTTCAATAAAAGACATTTTTAGCATTTTGAACATTGCAATTTCCTACAGGTAGTTAGTGTTAGCTGGATTTTTTGCTTATTATTCTCATATATCTGAACCAAAAGAAACAAGAGCTATTGTAATTTTACTAATGATTTATAGAAAATTACTCTTCCAAAGTCATTCAGTGCTGTTTGATGCCTCATAAGCTTCTCCTGGCTACTCATCCTGCTGCTTTTAAAGTCTCCAGTGTGCTAAAGGTGAGGCACTGTAAATCATGAACTGTTTCAGAGCAGCCTTGGCTGTCTGCAGCTCTGGAGATTTCTCTCCTTTGAACAATCTTGGTGTTTGTCTGTTTTCTCAGGGAGCCCATTTTGCTGATCAAACAAGTAGAAAACCACTTATTTTAGTATGGTTATTTTCAATCCCATCTGTGGCTTGCAGGAACAAGGGAGGGGCAGGATGATGGGACCAGAGGCTGCAAAAAAGACCCTTGCAGCAATAACCACCTGTCAAGTGTGGGACTGCCTCGTCCTAACTCTGAGAAAAGCACATACTGAAAAAAAACATGAAGACAAGCATTACTCTTTTAGGTGCTTTGAAAACTTGTCCTGCAGTCTCCAAAACATGCTACAGCTTATACTGCTAGAACCTCACACCATTTTTACCCACAGGAGGAGAGAGAGAGACTAGCACAGTGGATGCAGATAGCTTGTCTATACTACAAGCTTATTCACAGATGGACACTTGTTACAGATGGGTAATGTGATGCTTGGTTCTCACAATTAAGGGATGAATATTATGTGTATGTTAGGAGAAGTTTTGTTGATGTATAGTTAGGTTACTGTGGTATGTTCTCCCCATAGCCCTCTTTCCCCTCCACCTTGTATTTTTGTCACTGAACGGCCTTGGAAGTCAGGGCATTTGAGGGGAGGAAGGCTTGTAACTAAGAAGCACGGTATGGCAACACCTGACCTCCAATCAAGTTGTAGGAAAGTAATCTCCACCAAAGGACAGTGAAGAAGGAATTGACTGACAAGTCTTAGGGAGGTTCAGGGGTATAAAAGGCAGAGCATCCATTTTGTAGATGAGAACATGGTGGTTTCATCCTATGCTCCCAGCACTGCAATTTTTTCCTTATTCAGTCATTTTGTTGTATTTTGTTAATATTTAATAAACCTTTGAAATTTTTACAAGTGAGCATCGTTTTCTCGCACACTGAAGCCCTTCTGTTTTATGCTGGTTCCAGATCAGCCAGAAGACTGATCTAGCAGGCCTTTAAGACCTCCAGTAGAGAGTTGGGAATTGGAGCAGGGTACACCCTAATACTCACACCTCTCAAGTGAAAGACTGAAAGTGTGTTATAAAACCCTTCAAAGGAGACAAGTCAGAGGGGTCATTGTTCTAAGCACAGAGCATCCCTGAAACTAGCACACAAGTTCAGGAGTGCTTGGCAAACAGCTTCTCGCTTGCTTGCTTTGCCATGCCTGATTACACAGCTTTCAGGCTCAGAGCTGCTTTGCACCAGCTAGCTCATTTCCCAGGTGGGGCAAACTCAGCTCCACCTGGAAGTGAAGACACAAAATATGAGCTCTTCCCTCTGGAGGCCAGAAGATCCCTTGTTCTTGGAGTTCATGGATTACTCTCAGGATAAGAGGCCATTGTCAGTAGATTTACACCCATTCCAGGGAGCAGTGAAACTGCCCACAGAGCAAAAATGATTTGAGAACCACTGGTTCAGAGCATGCTTTAGCTACCCTAATTTACAAGACATTTATGGGCTCCCAGCAATGCAGGCGAAGAAGAAGAAGAAAACCAAAACCACAGTAGGAACTGTGCCAGCACATACGACACTCTTCCAATCACAGCGAGTGCTAATGCTACATAAGGAGGGATCTTGCCCCGTTACAGGACACACTGCATGTACACATACAACACCTGCACATGTAACATATTATTAGCACTGGCTCTGAAGCTACTGCTTCAGAACATTATTCTTTGTCAGGTTAGG